>APFE030404481.1:0-23800 GCA_000404065.3 Pinus taeda
AAACTCCAGGGATTTTCTATTTTTACACTGAGGTATGATAAATCTCAAAGCAGCGTGACTTCGCAATACAATCCTGCTCATCCCCTGACTAGATTAAAGAGCGAAAAATTTGACATCCAACCAACTGAATTCCCTCTCCCCACCAGGAAAAGAGCAAGGAAAACACCGCAGCAGTCTGACAGTGAGACTCTTTCATCTACATCGTCCATTTCGACTCCCTCACCGCGAAGTCGGCCACCCACATCTTCATTCCAAACCACTCATCCATCTTCCACAACCCCTCTTCTTCAATCATCTAAGATCATAATATCTTCATCTTCCCAGCCTCAGGGATCATCCTCTGCACTTTCATTTACTAGCAGCTCAACAATGGCCCAGTCTCCATGGAACAATCGTGGGGCAGTTTTAATGCCTCCACCCCTGAGCCAAATACAGTCCCATCTTGAGAAATGGCTACCCAAATTCAATCCAAAAGGAGGCATGCTAGCTGAAGAGCACATTAACAATTTCATGCTTTTTGTCAATCTCAATGGAGTTACCAACGAGGATGTTGTTGTCCAGCTTTTTCCCTATACAATGCAAGGAACAGTAGGGTCATGGTACTTTTCATTACCCTCCGGGTCTATCACAAGTTGGGACATTTTTCAAAGTCAATTCCTCACCAAGTTTAGTGATGACAAATCAACAACAACGTTAATCAGTGACCTATCCAATCTCAAAGCCGAGGCTAGAGAACCCATCAAAGATTTCAATTTACGGTTCAATAAAATCCTCAACAAAATTCCCACTGCTTCCCAACCCAGAGAAGAAGTACGATGTGAATGGTATTTTACGACCTTACCATCAAACTTAGCAGTCTTCGTGGATAGGGCAAATAAAACAACTTTAGTTGAAAACCTGATAGAGTCGATAGCAGTAGAGAAACGCGTAATAGCCCTGGAAAAGAGATCTGCGATAGAGGAATGCAAATCTAAAAAAGTCACCTTCAAGGAAGACCCCAAGAAGAAATTAATGAAATATCCTTTCGATTTGGAAGGATTGCAAAAAGTATTAAAGACCATGTCCAATGAGATGATTGACATAAAAAAAACTGGTAGCAGAAACTTCTTCAAAAAAGCCCTATAGAGCTTTTAAAAGAGGCCCTTCAATGGATGTGAAACCACCCAACGCTATCTCAAATGTCGAATCCGAAGAAGAGGAAGAGGAAGAGAGTACCACTGAAGGGAAGACCGATGACGAAGAAGTTATGGAACTACAAGGAATGTGGGATTTCATCCTCCCACAAGAAGAAGATCAAGAAGCATTTCCGGTTAGCACACGAAGCAAAAATCAACTTGATCCTCCCCAAACTACCCCTAAGCAGAAGGGCGCAAGCCCTGCAGCAAAAGATAAAGTCGCAACAAATAAAACTACCACTAAAGTGACTCAATCTAGCCTAGTCCAACCAGATCAAAAACCTCCATCGAGAACACTGATAGTGTCGGATGAAATGGAATACAATATTATTGATGACATGAAAAAGACTAGGGCTAATATCACTCTTTATGAATTGAGAAAATTGAAACATCAACAACAGATAATGATGAAAGAATTACATGCCGTGCCTACTACATCTTTGCCTACAGCTGTAGCTTCCCACAACATGGGAAGACCTCCAACCAACACGACCAATAAAATTGATCCAAATGACATCACGTTGATTGGAGGGAGATCAAGATCTCACACTCCCTCTTTTCTTCTCACTTATGAAATTTTCAATAAAAACGTGCACAATTGTTTGGTAGATTCTGGGGCTTCAACGAATATTTTACCCAGATCAATATGTGCCAAGTTTAATGTTCAACCACAAAAATCCGCAGTGCGCATAGTTCAGCTTGATCGATCTCAAGTCGAAGTGATTGGTGAACTTAATCAAGTCACCATAAGATTGTCGTCTAACCCGAAGGTATGTCAGGTTATCGACATTCTAGTAGCTAATATCCCATAATTCTATGGCTTAATTCTTAGCAGGGATTGGTCCGAAAAACTCCATGGATACTTCTCAACCGACTGGTCGCACATGTGGCTACCCTACAATGGTAAACCAAATTAAATAAAGGTTGAACGAGAGTTACACCAGAAGTACATAGTAACGGAATTGGAGGGGGAAAATGAAGCAATAGCATATAATAGTAGCATCATAGGCAATTACTCGGTAGATTCTTTCCTCGACAATTTCAATGCTCATACATCACCTTACTTAGAGAATTCAGTTTTGTCCCAAGTTGAAAATTTTTCCCAAACTGATAATTCAAAGTGTGTTAATTTTGTAGAGAAACCTATAAATACATCTTTGTTTTGGAAATTATATTTTGATGGCTCTAAATCTAATGAAGGAGCAGGAGAAGGATGCATTCTGATTAGTCCAGATGGAGATAAGACCATGCTTACGTGTAGGCTGGAATTCGATTGCACAAACAATACAGCGGAATACGAGGCCTTGGTGCAAGGCCTATACAAAGCAATCGGGTTGAACGTCAAGTATCTTTAAGTCTTCGGAGACTCTGAGATTGTCGTCAAACAGGTACGTAACACCATACATTGCCTATAAAGTCATTTGAAATACTATCAATCTTTAATACAAGATCTGACTGAGCATTTCATAGCATTCAATATTTCGTCAATCCCAAGACTCCAAAATGCGAGCACAAACCTTTTAGCTAACGTAGCCTCTAGACTCATTCCCTCCAAATATTTTAGTCCAGATAGATTCTCAATAGAATTAATCTTTAGACCGTCCATCCTTGACAACATTACAAACTGGAGAGTATTCAATGACGATCCTGATATTGTAAATTTCCTCACTTCTGAAGGATCCTACTCCAATCAAATAATTGACGAAGACCATCACGATCGACAAATACAACAAAATAGCACTGATAATGCTATACCTAAATTGGTGGTTAAGTTAGAAGACTTGTATGATTTGAAAAATCAGTTCAAAAGGTCTACCAATTCAAAGCTCTACAGTCCAACTCTGAACTACGAATTAGTAAACCTAGGGACCAATGATAAACCACAAAACGTTAACCTAGGCCTCGGCCTAGTCCCTAAAGAAAAACTAGCGTATATTCGTCTTTTGAGACAATATAAAAATGTTTTTGCCTAGAATTATGATGAACTAAAGACATACGACACTTCTATCATTCAGCATACTATTACTATGATCAATAACGAAAAACCTGTCCAACAACCACTGAGAAAAATCCACCCCAATTTAGAAAATCAGATAAAAACTGAGCTAAATAAGTTATTGAAAGCCAGAATAATTTTCCCCTTCAGACATTCCAAATGGGTCTCCAATTTGGTACCTGTTAGAAAGAAAACGGAGATATTAGAATCTGCATCGATTTTCGGAATCTTAACAAAGCCTGCCAAAAAGACAATTTTCCTCTTCCACCTATGGAACAAATACTACAGGCAGTAGCAGGCTCGGAACTGATGTATTTCTTAGACAGATTTTCAGGATATAACCAAGTGTTGGTACGTCCCGATGATCAGTTGAAAACCACATTCAGAACTAAATGGGGCACATACGCATATCGGAAAATGCCATTTGGGTTGATCAATGCTGGCGCTACATTTCAAAGAGCTATGGACATCGCATTCAAGGGTTTAGTCAATAAGTCTGTAGTGATTTATATGGATGATATAACAGTGTACTCCAAGAAGCGAAGCGATCATCTCAAAGATCTAAAACAAATCTTTCAACGATGTTTAAGGTATGGAATTTCACTTAACCCAAAGAAATCTTTTTTTGTATTAAGTGAAGGAAAACTTCTAGGATTCATAGTGTCGAAATCTAGTATTCACATTGATCCCGACAGAATCAAAGAAATTTATGAAATATCCCTACCTGGTAATAAAAAAGCCATGCAATCTTTCCTTGGTCAAATCAATTTTGTAAAGAGATTCGTTCCAGATTTTTCACGAATTGTATCTCCTTTGCAAAACATGATTAAAAAGAGTTCAAATTTTAAATGGGGTCAAGATGAACATGAAGCATTCAACCTGATCAATAAAGCTATAATTAATACTCCGTCTTTAGCAACCCTGAATTTTTCAGAATATTTTACTTTATACACATTTGCCTCAGAGAAATCATATGCTGCGATTCTAACTCAAGAAAATCAAGAAAAAGCGGAGGCTCCAATCGCGTTTTTTAGCTCAAATTTACAAGGTTCTGAACTCAATTATTCTGACGTGGAGAAACAGGCTTATGCCGTTTTCAAAGCTATCAAATATTTCAGACCTTTCTTACTTAAAACCCATACCAAGGTCATAGTACAGTTTCCAGCGGTAAGAAATCTTCTAGTACAGAAGGATGGGGGTGAGAAAAGAGCCAATTGGATCACTGCTTTGCAGGAGTACGACCTTGAAATCATACCAGCGAACATTGTAAGAGGTCAAGGCTTCTTCAAAATGTTGGCTGGAGCATCGCAAATTTCTGAAAATTCATCTGAAGAGGTACAAGTGTGTGAGGTAAGCCTAAACGATGCAGAATCATTGTACGCTGACATCATTTATTTTCTTAAGAACGGGTATGCTCCAACACACCTTGATCACACTAAAAGCTAAACCATATCAGCTCATTAATGATATTCTTTTTAGAAAAAATTATGATTTTGTTCTTCTCAGATGTCTAGAAAAAACTGAAGCTAAAAACGTTTTGCAGGAACTCCACGATGGACCAGCAGGCGCACACTACGGTGGAGATGCTATTGCACATAAAATCTTATGTGCAGGATATTACTGGCCTACGCTGTTCAAAAACTCACACAGTTACGTGACGAAATGCCAAGTCTGCCAAACTACTGCTGGGAGACAAAGGAAACCGTCCCTGCCACTACAGCTGGTAAACATTGAGCAACCGTTTTCTCAGTGGGGCTTGGACATAATAGGTGAGATCATTCCTCACTCTTCTAAGTAGCATAGATACATCCTTACGACAACAGATTATTTTACTAAGTGGGTAGAAGCAGTTCCTCTTAAGACAGCTAATTCTAGAAATATTATTGAATTCACAGATCAATTTATAATCACTAGGTTTGGACTGCCATCAGCTTTAATGTTTGATAATGCATCATACTTTTCTGGAAATGCAATGACGGAATTTGCACTTAAAAGAGGGTTCAAACTAAAATATTCGGCCAATTACTATCCGCAAGGTAATGGGTTAGCTGAGTCAACAAACAAAAACTTAATCAGGATTATTAAAAGAACAGTTGAGCAAAACTAAAAGAATTGGCATAAAGCTTAGATAAATGCTCTATGGGCAGATAGAATAACAAAAAAAACTTCGATCGGCACTTCTCCCTTTAATTTAGTTTATGGGAAAGAAGTGGTTCTTCCAACCCACTTAGTCATTCCCTCCTTGTGTTTAATACAATACATTGACGAAGTACCTACTTCCTCCATACAACTAAGACATATGGAAATAGTTAAATTAGAAGAACAACGAGAACAATCTAAGAAAACCCATGCTCATCACCAAGCGCTAATAAAATCCCCTTTTGATAAAAAACATAATGACCAGAATTTTTTTTCAAATGGGAGATTTAGTATTAAAATGGGATAAGGCACATGAAGAAAAAGGCAAACATACAAAATTTCAAAAGATGTGGCTTGGTCCTTTTCAGATTGTTGAAGTCATAGGTCCATCAACGTTTGTCTTATAGGATTTAGCAGGTAGAAGGGATTCTCTGCCTGTTAATGGACAAATCCTTAAAATATATTTTCCATAGAAGATTATTCTTCTATTTTTTAGAATAAGTTTTATTTTTCTTTTCTTTTTCATAATAAAACCAGTTGTGAATGGTTACTATAGGTATTCATGGAAAAGACACCAATTCTCTTTGAAGATTTTGAGCTTTCCTCTTGTATAAACGACAAAATGTTTAAAGAACCTGATCTTTATTATTGACAGATACAGGTAAAAACTTTAGCCTAGATATGATACTAGTTTCAACTTCCAAAAAACTTTTGACGAAAACAACCTTTGGCGAAGAAATTTTTTTATATCAGCACAACGAAAGGTATCAATAACAAAATAGGGATTCTCTGTAAAGCAGCTATTTTCAAACTCTATTATTGTCGTCTAGAGCTTTTTTAAGGAAAGCAATGACTTCCTCCCTGTTAAAGAAAATCGCAACATTCAGAGGAACAACCCAAGAAGCACTATATCTTAAATAATAAGAGGTCTCATCACGAGCCGGCTTATCATGGTCACAGATATTATAACTTGCTAACTTTGCCAATAATGTCCATCAAAACAAGGCAATGACTCAAGATTGTTAAAAATCAGAAGGCAAGGGGTCTCATCATGAGCCAGCTTGTTGAACAAGAGTGTAAATCAAGTGTATGACTGTGTCATAATCTGGCTACCAAACCAAGACATTGTTCTTTAAAAAAAAAAAAAAAAACCAACGAAAAGTGCAAATGCGGGTTTTCCCTTTGAAAGTTGTAGATCACCTTGAGCAGGATAAAGGATCATTACTGGGTAACAGGTAACCTTGTCGAGGATATGGACGCCTGCTAGCAGCAGAGGCTCTACCTACGACAAACAAGCATATTTTAAAGGATGGCATACAGAGAAGACTTTATTTTATCCTTACAAGGCCAAGTAATGGCTGATGTAAATACAAGGACAAAGTCTAAGGGAGTAAACAATTAGAATAAAAAGAGATTGAAACACAATAGTTATAAGAAGAGCTTCGGCGTAAATCACATGAAAAAGACATTTGTCAACGCACTTCGAACCAACTAGTGTGGTTCATCGTCAGGACAAGTTGAAGAAACAGATCTGGCCTAGCATGTTAAATAGACTGAGCAGAGACTCTAACGGCTACATAACGGCTATTTTTGACTCTAGGACCCAGGCCAGAATTATATTAATAAATTTAATATTATTATTATTTTTATAATATTAAGATTAACAATATATTATTTTATTTCTAGAAATAAACAAAATTAGGTACAATGAATAGTATCATAAGTAATTTATTTAATTAAATAACTTTATGTTGTTAATAGAATAATACTAATGGTTATTGAAAAATATTATTTGCATGAATGAATATCATTGATAGAATAAAGCATAATGTACTCTATCTGTCCATAACAAAGTTTAGATTGATGAAAAATTTTCTGTTTTGAAAGTAAGCTTCAGGGAAGCAGAGATAACTGGTTCTTCCAAGTGAATCGCCATTGTTGTGGCCACCAACAACCCCCCTCCTTATTTAGTGTTAGCAATAACATTAAACAAGCGGGGACCCTTAGTAAAAAAAATTCAAAAAAAACTTTTTGTATTGTACTCCTTAAAAATATATCGCATCGCGAGAAGAGAGTAAAACATTTCTTTATGAGCACAATAAATAATGCGAAAAAAGCAACGCGAAATCCATCGCATTGCATACATCAAGAAGTACCCGTAAATGAAGATCTTGATAATTCTCCGATGGCCGATATGTGACATCGCATATCGCAACATGACATCAGCAGCACACAATAGTTTAACATGAAATGCGATCTTGCGATACATGCGATCTTACGATAATTGCAATGTTGCAATGATACGAGCTGCGATCTGCGATATCACGATCTTGAAAAAAAATGCGATAACGCGATAATGAAATACTAGTTGTGGGAACCGCCCATTACAAATTTTCCTCGGCCCAACATTCAAGAAAAGCTGTCCATAAACCAAAAAATTGGGTGCACACCTTAAACGAAATTAATGAACGTACACCAAAGTGTTAATGAAGGACAGTTTTATGTTTTTCGAAGAGTCAGTTCACAATGGGTGACATTATTTTATGCATTCGTAGAGCTTAGAGCTTTCGCGTCAATATTTATTGTTGTAACTTTTTTTCCTTTGCGTGAACTGCAGGAATGAAAAACATGAAACATCTAAGGAAAAAGGGAAAGCGTCAATACTCGGAGACAAAGAAGAGATCCCCTCATAAACGAATACTGCATGCAGCGGAACCACAGGTTCCAGAGTATTACTGAATAGATGCTGATATCAATAGGCGATCCAACACTCAGGGTAAAAATCTCACAAAGAAAAGCATGTTTAGAAAATTTTGAAAAAGCTTACGTCCGGAAAAGGAAAAGGCGCTACAGACAAAAAAAACACTACAAAGGCCCAGATCAAAGAAGCAAGTCATTCGTAAGTCCGGAAGCCAAGATAGCAAAAGAAAAAGCAATTTTATGGAAATTTGGGATGTTACCAAGTATATACGCAGTGAAATCACCTGGCAAGAGGATGATCCCCAAAAATATCTTGAAATTTACTAAAAAATAATGCCAACACTTGCCATTCCTATTTGCTTGACTCAAACAAAAGAGGAAAGCAACCAGCCGACTCTTCTCAAGCAAATGTTGAATGCTCGCAACATCAAGGAATAAATGCAGAGATAGTTAGGAATTAGATTTAATTTTTAGAAATAAGTTTGCTTAGAAAAAGTGCGGTCATTTAAAAAAAAACGTATCCTAAATTTGTGTAATTAGGTTATTTAGTTAACAGTATTTAAACCCTTCTGATGCATTTAGAGAAGGCTCCAGAAATTTGTCAAAACCTTATCCTCAGAACATGCACTTTTGCACCCTCAGAGGAGGTTTTGATGAATGGATGGATCGAGATTTATTGATGTTTGCATTTGATATCTGCTACTGATGTTGCACTTTTGTACTCTTAGTAGATATTAGAACAAGGAAAGATAAATCATTGTTGCTTGAAGCTTATGAGTGGGACCAGTCATAAATGGTACTTTTATCTCTTGATCATTTCTGCTTATATTCTTAAAGAAATATACAGTTTTTAGTTGTTTATATGTTATTACATGAATGTTTGTGTTACCATTTGGCACTTTTGTACGGTGGAGCCATTTATTTATGTTTAATGTGTGAATAACTTATTATGTGATATGTTGTTCACAACTGTTTTGCTTAACTTTTTATGCAACATGGTTCATCTTAACTGATTTCTATTATTATAATTGCTGAATGATATTTATTACCAGCTATTATTTGAAATCTCTTTAGATCGCATAATAGAAGAATTACATCTCAGGTTAGCATAGATTAGATGTGCTGTTTTAATTAGATTACAATAGCATAGAGTTAAATTAAAGTAGTTCAGATATGAACTTTAGATTATCAACATCCAATTCTACACACACACACCCTTAGATTGGGAAACTAGTCCCATTATCCCCAGTCAGACTCACTATACCAAACGGATAAGGAGCTGTTAACCAAGGTCCAGACCGGGTGAGTATCCCCCTTGTTGTCGACCTGATTTTCAGGGCTTTAACACTAGCCTAAAATCAGCATTCATTTAAGTCATCTCAAGCCCTAATTTCCATATTCTAACTGAGGTTGACAAGGAGAGAGCCCTCTCCCAACCTAGTAGGGCTAGCTACCAGGTTAAGCATTGTTTGATGTTACCCTAGACCTACCTTTCTTCAGCCTGAGGTAAATTTAAGCACTAACATGATGCAGAATCATCTGTGCGATGTACTTGTTGTCATGATTTGTCATGTTTTATTTGAGATTCCTTTGTCATCAGGTATACTAATGTTGTCACCGTGTATGTTTGCATTGAGACCCCTTTTATGCCATGTTGGCGGGATTATCATCATGCATGAGTTTTTGTCATACTGATAGGAGTCCTTTTTTACTGAGAGTTCCTATAGTGGAACATATCTTGGAGCCACTCCTGCGTGAGGGCATTTTCCTTGTATGATATTGACATCACCTCTTATGTACATCATCACTATTGATAACATTTAATGCAGCGACCTACACTATCTTGACACCGAGGCCCGAGGATGTAGGCCTTCCTGGATGAACTCCGTTATCAATGGCTTATGTTTTCATGTGTTGATGATTGTCATGTTCCTCTTCTTTACAACATGCAAATCTATTCATTTATGTTATTTTAAAAATGGAATTTAACACATCACGAAAGTAAAAGGCCTTGGAAGGGTCCTCTATCACACACGAACCTAGATCACTTGAGGACATGTCTTCACATAAGCAAGGGGAAAGTTGCAAAAGTAACTCAGTTTGAGCAGTTGAAAGTTTGAGTAGTTGAAAGTTTGAGCAGCTGGATTGAAGAAGGAACTTGAATTATATTACAGAAGGTACCTGAAACATTATTGGAAACATTGTGTAGAAGGGACCTGAAATGTTAGAAGAAACATGTATCATATGACAAATACTACATAAAAAATAGACATGACAGTAGGGACCTGAATCATCAAGTACCAATTGCAGAAGGGACCTGAATGACATAAAAAATGAATGATCATGAATCAATGATGAATGCAAGAGCATGAAGCAGAAATAAAGTCCACATTTTAATCTATCCTAGAAGATCCATCAAAGACATTTTCACCTATTATTTGACTAGAAGACATCATCAAATACTATCAGGGAGTAAAGTACAATGAGTAAAAAGTTTTGCTCTTGAAATTTCAATCTTTTTAATTTTTTTTAAGAGATTGTTATGATTAATTTAGTAACTCACATGCATATTTTACCTACATTTCACATATATATTAATTTCACTAACCTCATTATTCTACTCATCATATTATCCTATTCATATATTCATACCCATTATTCTATCCATTTAATTCCATAAACACACAACAAATACCACATATTCATTTCATATTCCATATACACATCATATTAACCCTAAGTATTTTTCTTTTGAAAAGCAAATGGATTAAAATAGAGGGTCCAATAGTCAAACCCTAGACCTACAAAACTGTACACAAGTTAGTATCATGAATTTATTTTTAAATATGACATTAACATGGTCATTTTAAAATTAAATGACATATATTGAAATATGCGCATTATGAAATAATACAAGTAAAGGAAATCGAAATAATTCATTTCGACAAGTTATAATCAAGGCGCATAAAATGATGCTATGAAGTGTAAGGTTATCATAACACAAACAATGTGATTCCATGCAATCAAAACAAACATTATGAAAATGTTTCAGACGCATAAGATGTGGGAAATGGATATGAAGTGGAGGTATGATGACATTTAATGGGCATAAGGACATGCAATAGAACTATATGTTAAGGGATAAATTCTGCTAGGGTCTTGGGTTGATACCCTAGTAGATCAGAGGTTGTCTATACAGAGAAACACACATTCCATACAACCATAATGCTAATATAAGAAAACTCTACGATAAGGGGTGTACGTGAGGACCTACGTTTGAGAAGATCCTTCCAGGGTCCAAACCCTTTTGGAGTTCCTTTTGCTCCTTCAACCTGTAAAACAATCAATTCAAGAAAGTACAACAGTATATGGACTAAACATCATAAAGAAATCATCTTCATAGTATATTGAAAGGTAGTTAGTTATGCATCTAAAACAACCATTCATATATGAATCATAACATGGATATCATAAACATGAAGAAGATTTATATCAGGAACAAAGACAAGTGTTTCTTTTATTATAGACAAATAAAGTACAGAAAGGAATAATCTCACTTGATTCATCCTTTCGCAAGCTCCAAGTGGAACCGTCCTCTGGATTCGTCCAGTCTCAAGCCTTTAACAAACTCCTTCCATGACTTACTCCATGATATCTCAAGTAGTAGATAGACATCATCACCTAAGGAAACAATGGTTTCTTGTAAATGGGGCAAGTGCAGGAGGCACTAGGATCTTCAAACTTAGTAAGGGAAATCTTAGCATAATAATCTTTCTCTCTCTTCTCTCCTCCCGTAGGCCTTCCCATTGAAGCCTTTTATACTTCTCCCAAAGTAGTTTTTTAGTTGGGAATTCGTTGGGAACAGTTGGGCCACAGGCACTAACAAGTATTCAACAGATGAAACCCATGATCTCCACCCGAAATTAAGGAGATTTAATTTTTTTAAGTGTATTAAGACATATACGTGGGTTGGGTATACACAGGCCCGCATACACACATGTTTAGCTCAGGGCAATGTCGCGTATAGGGAATAAAACACTGTTTTTTAAATTTTTGGACCAGGGCTGGAAGGAGGGGTTGCCCTAGGCCATAAGTGCAGCATCACAAACCTCAAGAGTGATATTTGGAGCTATAACAGATGCCCCCTAATATATGAGGTCAGAAGGGGTACATGATGGCCGAAATGTATTAAGCAAGTATATGGAAAGGAAATCTGTCCAAAACTGAGAAGGACTTCACCAGAGTTCAACCTGCCAAGCCACAAAAGGAGATCAGAAAGAAACATTGTCTGAGGTGGGCATACCCATGCTTAGAAAAAGTACATCATGTCCGCATATCAAGTACAAGAAGATCCACTAAGTATACAAGTATAAATGTCTGGAAAATACATAATGGATCATCTGATCACGATCGAACATGTACATGTCTGAATATCACATATAAAAATGTCAATGATGCTGAAGGATGAAGCGGATCATTGATATCAAAGACTGATCCCAAAAATTACCAAATGAACATGATGGAATAAGATGGTACTACACTGCAAACTCAGGTTCCATCATATAAGATGTCGCCATGAATGACTGCAATATATGAGGTGGAGTGGTATCAACTAGCAGCAACAGGAGCAACTGTCAAGTGAACCAATCAATGCTGATACAACCTGAGGTCTTCCCCGACCACCGTGGTACATGTCTACAGCATGGGAATAAATGACTGAAGTCAACCATGTGAGAAATCGTTTGATTACTGGTCATTGATGTATACCGTTAACAAACGTGAGACTACTCATCGATAATGATAATGAGCGTCAAGGTACCCAATACAATCTAAGAAGTGTGAATATATGAGCTGGAGTCGAACACCTGTAAGAATCTATCAATCAGGAGACAATGATGGTTTCCCACTGTCGATAGTGAAGGATCTGCCACTAATGACTGCAAACCCCAATGTACTGCCAAATGGACTCTAGATCTTTTCCCTAGAGCAATGAATCGAAGTCGATAGGGAAAGATCTGCTAGAAGGAAGGCATTAAGGCATCCTTCATCAATCTAGTGTGAGTGTAACCCATAGGCCAATAATGTGGAAGGAATAAGACGAAAAAGATGTAGTAACCCAACCGAAGTACATTTCCGGCATACACAAAATGTGGCTAGCGCATGACAGAAACCCTCTGAACCAACCAATAATGAAAGCTGACATAGAGACGAGGTATCCACCAATAGGGTCAAATGGAAACCAAGGTACTGTACAAATCTCAATGTGTGATAATGTAAGCTGATGTTGAACACAAGGGAAACCGCTCAGTCAAAGACCCATGATACTGATTTATGCTGAGCATAAGGTGACCTATCAATAATGAAAATAGGGCCAGGGTGCAGCTCTAGGTCTATCCTCAGAGCAAGATGTTGTCGTTGATAAGGACAAGACCCACCAGCAAGAAGTCAATGGAGACCTTCTCAAACTAGCACGAGTAAAGGACCAATATAACTGATGTGATGATAGACATGATACTGACAACCAGGGATGGCCAACTGAAAAATGAGTTAAGAGACACCGCAGAGAGGCTGACTCAGGCTAACTTCCCTTGAATAAAAGCATGACTCAATGTGACTATGTGGCAACATATGATGACTCTGTATAAGTTCGTCACGTAGGAGGCACGAACGAACCCTCCATATGATTGGAAGAGATAACCAATCGGGGGAGAACTGACTCAATAGCAAGGTTAAGGCATACCTAAGTCAAACTAAATCTCACCCAAATGGAGGAGACTTTGTTTTGAGTGCTTTGTTCAAGGGCGACATGACTGACTGTAGCTGCCAACAATTAGTGGAAATATTGTGCCGTTCCCACACTTTTTTGAAATATATAATTTTTTTTCTATTTTTCTTTAAGCTGGAAAAATAATAAAAGAATGCTATAATACAATGGAAAGAATGAGTGTCGGTGAAATAGATTTTCTAGTTTCTGGGATTGGAACAATCCTATGCTCAATGTAGGGAGGTGAAAACTGGTCAAAGACGCTCAAAGGTGTGTCCCTTCCATGGGTCAAGGTGTGTCAAGTTTCAGAAGTCAAAGGTATGCAAGTTTGATTTTGCAGTCGTCATGGTCAAAATTTGGCTTAAACACGAGTTCAAGTGAAGCCAGCTCAAGGCAAAAAGGTGCAAATGGTCAAAATGAAATGCAATAGTACAACTCAACACAAAGGAGCCTCTAGGATATAAGGCCAGAATGAAATGAAGAAGCAAAGAGGAATGAGTCTTCAACGCATAAGTCATGGCGGGACTATAGAGGACTCCCAAACCTACTCAAATTAGAGCAGCATGGGCAAAAAATGTCAGTGAGGTGCTAACTACGATGCCCATGTAAAGGATGGTTTCTACCATCGTGTCATGATTTAAAGAATCAGTAACTGAAAATGGTTTATGAACCATAACACGATGGGATCGACCCTATGGCAAGTGTATCAACAAATGGAGGCTAGTATGCATAATGCAATGGAAAAATGGCTTCGCTAACCTATATGCCAGTGAGAAATGATACCTGCCATGATGGGTCAGTAGTCATGGAACTGTCTCGAAACTGTCGAAAAACATCCAAAATGTCCTGAAAATCAAACCATTCTCAACATTCCAAGCTCCCAAGTTAAAAGTTGCATGAGACCAAACAAAATCAAGTTTTGAAATTTTTTTGCATTTTCAAAGCCTATAAAAGAGTTTTTGGACTCACCACTTTCACCATTTGAGTTTGAGAGCAAAGAAGTGGAGCAACAGGAGAAAACTTTCCATACGCCAAATTTAACTGTTCAAATTCTTCCAAAATCCCCAGGTAACTCTTATACATGTTTTGCAATTGATTGTGACTAGTTTTAGAATTTTTAAATTATGTTTTATTGTTCAATTTTTTGCCAAAAATTTCACCACGGCATATACGCGAGTTGTATATATGAAACCTGCGTACACGCGGGCCCTACACGTGATTGTGTGTTAATGGACCCGTGTATACGCCGCGAACATTTCAAACAAACAAACTAACGGTTTAAATTTAGTTTTTCTTTAGGATGCCAGTCACTTGGCAAGAAAGAGAGCATACCATAGTGGATGATGAGTTCATGAATGATCCCAATGTTTTGGATGCCTTACGGGGATGTGGTTTGCTAAAATTCTTCAAACTGCACACACGTCTGCTTGAGATGCTCATTGATTACTGGAGTATCGAGGAGGATGCATTTATGATTGACCAGATTCCACTCAGGATAGAAGTGGAAGATATTTATTTCATCACAGGCCTTTCCCAAAGGGGAGAGGTAATACACTCCCGAGGCAAAACACGAAGTAGTCTCTCGATCGAAGACTACGTACATATATATTGCCCGAGACATCCAAAGAAGGTTGGCAACCAAATTTCCATCACATATGTGGAGAGTTTATCACTGAGGATAATCTTGTTCACTATAGCGAGAGAGAATGGATCAGCTTCTCTGCACCAGGCATCACAACTAGCCATGAGCGTAGCGGTCAATTGTCTCCCCACTGTATTTGATTGGTGTACTCCTCTTCTGGCTAGCCTGAAAAGCTAGCTCAGTTCCATCAAGAGATGGCAGACCAAAAATTCGGATATGGGACTATCTTTTGTTCTTTCTTTTTTGAGAGGGTCCCTGCACTTCGTCCTAGAGTACCAATTTCAATCAACACCCCACGAGATCCACGCATGGATAGGTGGGCTGACCTAATGAAATGTCTAGGAGGTGGGGATGTCCCATGGACTGCATTTGATGATGACTTCTTCTCCTGGTGGGAGCAGAAGGTCATTGCCATAGATGACTACCCTTATGTTGGGTTGGATTTCTGAGGAGATCTTGATCTAGAATTACCATCGACTGCAACATGGGGCGACATTGGTAAGAATTTTATGATTTTATGATTTTTTTGGATTTTTCAAATATAATAATGAACTCTGAAAAATGTTTTTGATAGGATTCAAATGACTAATATGATTATCATGTTCCTGATATTGGGCCGGTATGACCAGATGATTTCCCACGGCACAGACGTCGCGGCCGAGGGGCCGAAGAGGCAGCTGCCGACACAGAGTGACTACTTCACACGGTTCAACAGCTCTTGGTGAGGCTAACTCACGAAGTACCGATGGCCGCTGTAGAGGATATACCCGAGGATATGTAGCGTCATGTGGTTGGCATGCCACGAGACTGTGTCCGCACTTTTAGGCACGTGGGCAATGCAGTAGTTGCCTACTTAGCCGCTCATCCTGAGCCGGGGCAGTAGATGCACTAGACATGATTATGGGCATTTGAGTCCCAATTTTATATATTATTTTTGGACAGACTTAGGTACACTCGAGATGCTCTATGATATATATATATATATAATTCGACTTTTTGATGCTTAATTTTATTGTGATGAATGATTTATGTGCCAGTCTAATGCTTGATTAGCGATAGAATCAACTAACCAATTATGAGATCTTGGAATGTGAAAATAACTAATATAAGTAAATGATTTTTGCAACAACCTCACCCTTAAATACTAGCGATATAAACATGGATCACTTACCCGATAAATGTTATTTAATTATGACACTATCAATTGTGAATCAAGAAAAACTACCAACAAGTTGATTTCGTGAAAAATTGCCTCGGGTAGTAAATTAATGACGGTAGTATACTCAGCCATATTATTTAAAGCAGGACCAATGCATAATGCCCTTGATACCATCAACTGACCAGTTGAATAGTAGAGTACCCAAGCTGCGGAAGCGAGGTTCCGAGTGTGCTAACTAGCACCATTGGCGAATCCAAAATAGACCAAGTCATCCATCAACACCTGCGACAACAGACCAAAAAGTGTTGATATAAAAAATTCTCAATGAAATATGTACAAATATACAAAATGTACAAAGAAGCCATTGCCTAGCTACTACTTAAGCAAAGTACTTCTTGAGGTAGAGCCCGTTTCGGGGCTCCGCCAACTTGTTTCCTTCAAAATCGATTAACTCATACGACCCTTTTTTTAAATATCATTTAATTATGAAGGGACCGTACCACATAGGCTTGAATTTGCCTACCCCTAAGGTGTCCTTATCTTGATCATAGACCAAGACGAGGTCACCTTCAGAAAAGACTCGAGGACAGACAACTTTATCATACTGAGTTTTAACCCTTTTCTTATGAGCCTCATTTACTGTGGCTGCATCTCGATGCTGCTCATCGAGATGTTCCAAGTGAAGGAGGCGCTCTTGGAGACTAGAAGTCTCTGGAAGGAGCTCAACATCTAACTTAAGAGATGGAATTTCACATTCAATAGGAAAGATAGATTCCATCCCATAAACTAGTTGAAAAGGTGTAAAACCTGTAGCAGTCTTTATGGAGGTTCGATATGCCCAAAGAGCCAGATACAACATAAGATGCCAATTGGATTGATTTTTGTTGATTTTCCTTTGCAGGATCGTCTTTAGAGTTTTGTTTACTGTCTCGACCTGTCCATTGCCTTGAGGATAACAAGGAGACGAATGTCCTTGCTGGAAACCCAATTTGAGAGCCAATTCAGACATTAGTTGATTCTAGAAATGACTGCCATGGTCAGTGAAAATCTCTCTCGGGATACCAAACCTTGAGATAATCTGATTAAAAAGGAACAATGCCACTGTTTCACTATCATTTTTATAAGTGGGCATGGCCTCATCCCACTTCGTGAAGTAGTCTACGACCACGATAATATACTTGTGATTCGTTGTTGAAGGCGGATTACAAGTTGTAAAATCAATACCCCACTTGGTAAAGGGACCGACAGTGACAACGAGAAAAAGAGGAGCTAGATGTGCACGCATCTTCCGAGTATAAACTCGGCACAGGTGACAACGTTTGACCACTTCAACACAATCTTTGAAGAGCGAAGGCCAAAAATAGCCAGCACGCAAGATACGGTGAGCTATAGCAAACCCTGATAGATGACCACTACAAGCTCCATTGTGGCAATCATTTAGCACTGCCTCTGCTTCCTCTAATGATAAACAGCACCGAAGGATTGAATCAACCCCTCAACGATATAATGTATCACCAATGATAACATAATTTTTAGCCAGGTGACATAATTTTCGACATTCATCCTTAGAGAAAGTGGAGGGAAACTTCGAAGTCTGGAGATAAATAATGATATATCCATACCAAGGGTCAAGTGAAGAGATGAGGAATAAATGTTTGTTGAGAAAACTTTCCTCATCAATAGTATCCTCTCCATAAGGTAGCTCAGAAATTAGCTCGGCAAAAACCATAGATTTCTTAGACTTGGCGGACAAGAACTCGAGATAAAATTCTTGTAGAACGACTATCCATCAATTATATTTGCCCCTAATCACTCACCTACTGAGGACAAACTGAAATGGATTGACCGCTACTAAGACAAAATTTTTGTGTAGCAAAATATAATGACTGAGCCGCTGGACAGCATGGACAGTTGCCAAGGCCAACTTCTCAACAGAAGAATAACGAAGTTCAAGACCTATCAAGCCTCAGCTCAAATAATAAATCACATGGTCTATGATAGCATCATCTTCCTAAATGAGAACCATACCAATGGTTGATTCTACTGCAGCGAGATATAGAAGGAAGTCCCTACCATAATCCGGTGGACTCTAAAGCGGGGCAGAGACTAATGCCTTTTTTAAAGCATCGAACGACTACTGTGCAAAGTCATCCCAAACAAATGGAACTCCTTTTCATAGCAAATACATTAACCCTTTAGTGATCTCAACATAATTCGCTATAAATCGTCTTAAGAAATTAGCCTTCCCTTGAAGACTTTGAAGTTGCCAAATTGAGGACAGGGGAGGCAACTGAATTATTGCCTCTCCCTTGAAGGGATCAACCCTAATCCATTCATTTGACACTATGAACACTAATAACTGACCAGACGTAACCGTGAAAATGCACTTATTGGGATTCATCAGGATTTTATAGAAACGACATCGCTAAAAAACCAATCGAAGATGACTAGGGTGATCATTTCTCTTTCGAGAACGAGTAGCGAGATCATCCAAGTATGCCTCGATGATATGTTTAATGTCGTGGAAAGCATATGACATGGCCCACTAGAAATTAGCTCCAACATTTTTAAGACCAAAAAGCATTTTCTGTATGCAAAGGTACCCCAAGGACATATAAAATTTGTCTTATGTTGATCTTTAGGACGGATAGAGATTTGATTATAACCGGAAAAACTGTCCATGAAGGAAAAAATCTCATTACTTGCACACTCGTCAATAATCTGATCAATGAATGGCGTGGGGTAATTATCTTTCAGACAAGCATTATTTAGGTCCCTAAAGTTGATGCATACTCGAATTTTTCCTTGCTTTTTATCTACAAGGACTGGATTAGAAACCCAATCGGTAAGCGGAACAGGGTATATAAAACCCGCCTTGAGCAGCTTTTCTACTTCGGCTTCATTGGCCGCTACTTTCCTAGGATTAACTGGTCGAAGCCTTTGATGAACCATCTTGGCATTTTCATACGTCTTGATCTCATGTTGAACTATAGAAGGATCAATGCCAGGCATTTCTTCATAAGACCAAGCAAATACATCTCGAAATTCTTTGAAAAGGTCGGTGTAAATTTGAATTTCTTTAGGGGAACATTCGATTCTGATGAATAGATTCTCAATCACGTTAGGGTCTCTAGATATTTTTATAGATATCGTTTTTGAAATCACCGACATATTACCTTCAGCACGAAAGTGTGTTGGATCCAAAGGATTTGATATCGTACAAACATCACTAGTAAAGAACTCGGAGAACCTAGATTCCACTTCCTGCAATGAAGGAAGAAAACATGAATGATGGTGTAAGTCTTCCCAAGGTCGATCTACACCCATCATTACTTCAAGGATTGCTTCTTCAAAAGGTAAAACCGTATCTAAGTAGTCCAAGGTGGAGGTAGAATCAAGGGTCCAGGTCGGGGCCACATCTCCATCTAGCTCCTCTTCAGAAAAAGGAGTAGAGTGGTCGTCTGTGGAGTTAATGATAGACTAATATCTAAGCTCAGTTGCAGACATAGGGAATGCCATTCCATTAACTTATCCTTCAGCTAATGTGGTCGTAGGTGAAGGCAAGGTCCAAGAGTCTGAAAAATAATGAGTCCGGAAGAACTCCTTTTGAAGAGACTCCTTAGATGATGAAATGGCATTGGTTCTAGCGATAGGAGAGGGAAAATCAAAGTTACCCATCAATGAAGAATACATCCCATCTCCTAGATTCTCAGTAGGCAGATCAGGGTTATCCACTAAAGGAATAATAGAGTTAGAAGTTGCTTGAGGATAGACTGGACAATAATCCAATTGATCAACCTTAATGATTTTCCCTTCATGAGGAAAGCAAATGACACAAAATAGAGTCGAAACAATGGTGTCCATTTCGTATACCCAGTTCCTTCCTAAGAGGAGATTGTAGTCTAGGTTAGCATCAATGACTTCTACTTCAATATTGACAACCTTCCCCGAAACACATATAGGGAAGGCTGGGATAATCCCATGCGGCTTGTGAGAATGTCCATCAAATGCAGTCAAGAGGGTAGGTGAAGGAACAACCGAAGGAGATCCAATGGCCTTCTGGCAAGACATCGACATGACACATGTGGAATCTCCTTCATCAACAATGGTACGAAAAATGTTAATTTTCCAGTATGTAGACTTTATTTGGAAATCCATATGATGAGGGAGTCGCTTTTTGAAATTTAACATGTCGAAAGTGAGCACTAAAGAGTTGGTTGGATCAACTGCCCCAACTGCTGAGAGTAAAGCACTTTGTTGAGCTGGACACGACTGGAGAACATCTAAAGCAGACATGGCACATGGACTCTTAGCCAGATCCTCAAAAATGGAGTAGTTATGGCTGGCCCTAGTGTCAGGATTAATAGGCGCGCATTTAGTGGAACCTTTCGGTATCCGTGGTATAGTATCGACAGGGGGTCGCTCAATATGAAGGTCGGTATTTCCGAGAGTAGTTTTGTCCTTGGAAGTTTTGGCTTCACCATAATCACGTGACTGAGTGGCTACATGGACATTAGAACCCATCATGAAAACATTTGATGATTTCTCCCCTTCCTGGCTGCCCCCTGCAGAGGTACCTGGATTTGAACTCGTGCCAGCAAGCAATTGTTGCCCTTGGGAAAAAGGGTTGGTCAACACAGCTTGAGAACTAGAAGTCCCTTGCTACTCTAAAAAGTGCTGAGCATCCTGAATCTTTGGGCAAAGATGAGTTAAATGGTCTCCACTGCACAACTTGCAATGAGTTAAATGGTTTCTACCACCACCAGCATTATTCCTGAATTTATTTGCATCAACCTTCCCATCCTGATTCTTTTTCTTACCTCGTCCTTTCTTTTTTCCATTGGAATTTTGATTTCCTTTGGGGTTATCATATTGGACGGCATTAATCAAAGAGGGTTGGGAAGACGAAGGGTTAGACAATGTGACCTCGTTGTTAGGAGCAGTTTGGAAAGACAACTGCTGCAATTGGCTCAACAAGTTCATCGCATTTGTGTCTACCGATCCAACGATACCATCCACATGGGGACCTGGCTTTGACTTGGCTATATCAACCTTAGACCTAGGAGCATTTAGCAAGATTTTTTATAGGATCCAAGACTGAGAGTAAATCAATTTTAATTGCTAGGCCATAAAAATAGCTTGCTCCTCAGAATAGACTCCGAACATGGAGACATCCTTAGAGATTTCAGGTTGTAAAGATTTCAAAAACCATTCGAGACAGTATTCTAGAGGGATTTCGGCTTCAATGAGCCTATTTCTCTATCTCCATTCCTGAATATGGTTAGAAATGTGAGTTGTCGTGTCCTGACAAAAAGTGGCCAGAAGTTCAGTTTCAGCATCATAATGGATGGGCAATTGGAAATGATTTAGGAAAATATTAGCTAAGTCGGAAAAATATGTAAAGCTACCCCCTGGCAACTCTATATACCACTTGGCCACATTACCAATTAAGGTGCGTTGAAAAAGTCTCAACCTAATCGAGTTATCAATAAGGGAGTTTGATGAGGACCACAAATGGAATGTGGTTACATGGTCGCCTGGGTCTTCACCGCCCTTCCCTTCGAATTTTGGAATGTCCATAGGGAGTTTGGTTGGGACCAGTGATCCAAATTTAAACAGGAACGCAACAAATTACAGAGATAACCATATACACAAATATGCAGCGGAAATAATACTTCATTTCATTAAAGGAAAATACTGAAATATGCTTACAATCAAAAATGGAAATAAACTAGCTAGGGCGATGGTAGCTATCTCTGAGAAGAGATGTGTGGGCTACATGCCTCTGAACTGACTTACAATGAGGCTCGAAGGCCTATTTATTGTTGAGAAACAATGAAAAACCCTTAACATTCCAAAACCTAACCCTAGGAGATGAAACGCCAAACTGTGGGCCCCGTTTGGGGGTAAGTTGGTACATCAACTTCCCGGGGTCGTAACTTTAGCATATGATCTCCGTTTGACGCGTACAATAGCTCATTAGAAAGATCTATTCGAGCACTATCATTGTTGGAACGGCAACACCGGTCCATGTTCCATGGACCCGTGTTGCCCTTGGAATCCCAAAAAATGTCGTTTAGGGCCTCAAAACGGCTCCGGAAGTTCAGGACCCGAAAAACTGCTAAAAATAGTAAGTTGTGCTACAATTAAGGAAACTGAAAATGCGGAGAAAGACAATGGTGGGGGTCCATGTGGACTTGGCAGGTGGCCACCAATATCCACCTGGATCATTCCTCCCCCCTTAGGAAGCAATGGTCCCCATTGCGTTGAGATCCCCCATGAGATGAGGAAACTTCTGCTGAACCTGTTCCCTGGTGAACCACTTGCCCTGCTGAAGGAGTTGGCCTGCTTTGACAACTCGGTACAGTTGGATATTCTGTTGGTGAGTGTTCTTGATCTGTGTGTCCATGATCCGATCAGCTGCAGCTTGTTCCATGCAATCTGGATTTAATTCTGTGGTTGGAGCTGTTCTGCAAGGTCGGATGTGTCTAGTAATGGTGGAAAGTATGGCCGCAGGCGGTCCACATTGAACACTGGGTGCAGGCCAAGGAATGGGGGAATGCTGAGCTCAAATGCATTGTCTCCCATAGCCTTAGTAATGGTGTAAAGACCATATCGGAGTGTCTTAATTTCCGATAGGATCCAGTAAGGCGTTCCTTTTGCAAATGCAACCAGACTTTGTCGCCCACCTGAAACTTGTGTGGCACCCGATGTTGATCATGTCGCTGCCTGTACTTGGCATTTGATTTCTCAAGAATGTCATGGACCTGCTGGCGAATATGTTGATGCGCTCAATGAAGCTGGTGGCCTTATCTGTTTCGGACTGGACATGAGCTGAATTCATGTGAGTAGCTGCAAGTGGCATGGCCACATCAATGGGGCATAGTGGCTGGAATCCCAAACCCACCTGAAAAGGGCTATGGTCAGTGGAGCTGTGGAGAGCTCGGTTGTAGTTGTGCTGAACATAGGGGAGGCTCTCGTCCCATGTGCGCGGATGCTTTGAGTTATACATGCGCAGAATGTGCACAATCATCCTATTGACAACCTCTGTCTGGCCATCAGTTTGAGGATGGAAGGCTGTGGATTTCGTGAGTTTGGTGTCCAGCATTGACCAGAGACTGGACCAAAATGTGCTAAGAAATCAACTGTCCCGATCTGAGATGATAGACTATGGGATCCCAAAGTGCACCCACACTCGTTCAAAGAAGAGTTTAGCAGTGGCTTC
>APFE030404486.1:0-10217 GCA_000404065.3 Pinus taeda
AATTATAGGTTAAGAATGGCTTATAGGTTTGTATATTTATATATGAATGGCTTAATTGCTTTGTGGATATTTCCCTCTGAGAGGGTTATACCATGTAAAACTTCTTGTGATGACCAAAGACCTATTTCTTTTGTGGTGCTAGTTCCTATGATTACCGAAATATTGATTTCATCATGACATCAAACTTCTTGTGAGGTTAACTACTTTTTGTTCAAAGATCGAGGTAGCTTACAATAACTATAATGTTCTTTCTTCTCCTTGTGAAGTGTTGTTCTCTATTTTTATGATAAGACTTGGTAGTTGTTGAGTACTAGGTGAGTTTATAACCATTATTTCCATTCTAGAATCAAACCTCTTGAGCTCCTATTAATTTCTCTTAAAGATCCAATCCTACTCCCCATTTTCTGCAAAATTAGTGCATTGTGGAATTTTGATTATTCCATTGCATCCAAAGTTGTCCTTTAAGTCAGATATGTCTTTCAATTCATAAAAAAGTGTTTGTTTTCCAAAAATATAAATATTTCCCTCCTGGCCATCCATTTAAAATGTGGTATTGGTAATAAAATTTTGATTTTATAAAGATTTATTTTGGTATTATTCTTGTAATTGCATAGTTATTTTTGTTTTCTCAATTCCTTATTTTGGTGTTCACTAATATTGTTTGGAAAAGCACTGTTGTTTTAGGTCTCTCAAATCTCTGCTATTCACAAACCCCAAGGTCCTCACTAGCTTCCTAACAGTCCTTGACTTTATTTCCTCACCATTTTCTAGAAATATTTTTTCTTGGTTCCAGGCTCCTCCCACAACATGGTTCTCTTTCTAGTAGTCATGCAACATTTCTCCATGTGGGTATTGTTTTCTATCAAAATACCCCACCCCCAACCTCCTTTTCAGCCATCCATGCCAATGGAAGCATCCTCCTTGGTACCAATTCCCTCCCTATAGACAACAATTTCCTTAGTAATCACCCCCCATTTCAAGTGGTTTTGTCAACCGTTAATTCAATCACACTGCCCATAGCTGGTGATTCCTAGAGATCACAACCATTCAAGCATTAATATTACCTACAAAGTAAATATCACTGCTTGTTTTCCAAACCAAACACTTTGACCATACACCCGTACCACATGGAGACAACCTATGGCTAAAGCTAATAGGCACATCAAGCAGCTTGCCAAGTGGAAACAATGTATTGCCAAGCTAATAGGAATGTCAAACACCTTGCAAAGTGGGACCAGCTAAACTTTTCCCTACAAAAAACTAGAAGACGACAAGGGCATGTTGAATAGGATGCAAAGTAACACATCAACATCCTAATAGCATTACTTGCCACATGGTACAAAGATTTCCTTTTATGGCAACAATTACAAGACACCTGCCATGTCATCTACCACATACCATCACGAGAGCAGTGCCACTTTTGCAAGCATGTGATTTGACAAAGACACATCACTCTACCATGAGTCATTGCCATGTTCTACTATGTCATATATGATCTACCACATCAACATTTTGAAGAGCCCCTTTCATTGAAATTTCAATTTTTTACAGTGATTTCAAGCATGCAAAGTCCACTTCAGGTATAATTTTTTGCAGAGGGTGTTTTTTCATTCTCTATGCAGTGGCACAGTTAGTTTTTGGAAATTCCATTGTGTGGTGCATCCTACTACTGAGTTTTCTAAGGTAACCCCTTCTAATCCTCATTTACGGACCTTTTGAAATGCAAGTCTTTAGCCATACAAGCACTTTTTGTAGTATCATTTATTGGAAGTGCATATTTTCATGCACTTTACATTGGTGCAATCGGGTTTTGTATTTATAGGAATTTGATTTCTTTTCTTCGTGATGGATAATATGAATGTAGCTGGCTTAGATAAGGGCTGGACAGAACTAGATCTGGATGAGTTGGAAGCAACATATGAACTATGGTTTACTGATAACAGTTACAACTCATTTTCATTAGCTGGAGATGGGGAAACTTATGTTGGTGAGTCCACATGGGATCCAGAGTTCGCAAAGGATCAAGAGCCTAGTCTAAAAGATCATGAAAAGAAAACATATGAAGGCCAAGAGTTGAAATATTCCTTAGAAGAAGATATGCTGAGAAAGAATATTATGCAACTAATTCAAGGAATAAGTGATGAATTCGATCTCTTTGCTATCAACACCTTGATTGCACGATAGATGAGTTCATGATTAGACAAGGTGAAGTTTTAGAAGCTGTTGCACAAACATATCTTAGGATTGCACTTCTAGCTATTGTCATGGACATAGAATATCAGTCTATAACTTTTGGAGCAAGAGAACATGTAGAAGCAACATAAGAGAAAGAATAAAATGGAGGAAGAATTTTAAGAACAGGAAAACGTAAAGGAGCTTGGGAGCCTAATATTTTTGCTTAAAGGAAGAGAAAAGGAGTCTGCGGAGCTTTCTTCCAAGACTAGGCAAATGATAAATTCACTCTTATAGGTAGAGGCCCAAATAAAAGAGTTTCAGTAGGATCTTGAATGTGCTCAAAAGGGACAACGTCTGAAAGAGTCATCCATCGAGAGACTTGCATCAGCTATTGTGGAGAGAGAGGATAAAAAGGATAATATAGTCAAACTGCATCAAGAACTTAAAGAAATGAAACATAAAGATTTGGTATCTGCTAGGCAAGCGATTTTTTTTCCAAGCAAGAGGAAGCCAAACTAGTTGAAATAAAAATTAAATATTGCATATGAAGAAGCCATCAGACCCTTACTAGCTTAGAGCGAGAAATTTCCACCTTGAAATCCTTATTAGAAGAAGGAAATTCAAGTTTGAAGCATGTGAGTAGTGAGCTCCAAGGTCAACTAAAAACTCACAATCTTTACAAAGCAAGGTTGTCACTTTATCAAGTGAGTTGACTACAAAAGTACGAGTACAAGCACAACCTAGGTCAGAAATTTCAAATTACGAGGTTGGAAAATGATAGAGATGCAATGTATGATTATCTGAAGGAAAAATGTACAAGAAGCAGAACAAAAATTAGCCAGTATGGAAGTAACTTAAAAGAAAATGAAAGCCATGTGATGCTACTTCGGAGAATATGAAAAGAGAATTGATTTATGCCAATTACTAATAATAATAATTCAAGATTGATGGGAGACTAGAAATACTTGTGATACAAAGGAATTAAAAATTAAAATCAAACCTGCATGGGCCAAAATTAAATATACTCAGAAGCCATGTATTTTCATAAAATGAAACAACTGTGCCAGAAGGCCCCATTACCCATCTCACACTGTTTCACGCAAGCATCATAGCACTAGTAGCCTTCTCCTATTCATAAACATGTGTTAATAATAGAACTTAACGATTCAAGAGAAAGAAACAACTATCCTACGCAAAGCCACATGACATAAAATCACCTGTTCCTTCTCATATCTTTGCTTCCGTAGCTTATCTTCCTGCTTCTTCCTTAATGGGTCCTGAACTAAAATCTTCTTGATGGCCTCAGCGTATAATATAAAACTACATAAGCACTTATTTAAATTAAACCTTTTACATAATTTTTCTATGAGAAATACACCCACTAGAAACTCCCACGATTGTAACCCGACCCACCCACACATAGCGATGCATACTTGAATCTCATTGGCAGTGTGCTCTACTTGCACTTAGTTACATGATTTTTTTTATATAAATTTTCTGTGAGAAATATGCCCACTAGAAAATTCCATGATTTTAAACCCACCAAGCCATGCATATTTGAATCTCACTTGCAGCCTTCTCTACTTGCATCTTGTGTCCCTGAGCTGCCTTTGCTTTCTTCAATTGTTGTTCCACCTCTCATAACTTTTCTTTTTGTTCTGTACTCTAAGCAAGTACATGTTAGGAGAAAAGAAAGAGATGCCTTTAAAAATTCTTTTGAACCCACGTGGTTGCACATCCTCATTATTAATAATGAGATAACAATAAAACAAATTTGCACCAGACTTTCATCTCGCTCAATTTCAATGATAAAATGTACATTATAATACCCCTTACCAAAGAAAAAAATCACACCTTAGCATTAATCAGAGTAATTGACAAAATAGGGCATATATGTGTAATCATACATATACCAATTTCATCTAGAAACTTTTAACATATATTAGAATAGATCACAAAATAGTGGACCTAAAAGTGAAAAAATCATGCAGCATCAGAAATACATCAAATAACATTTATTATACATTTACAAATTTTCTAGGTCAAGCCATTCAATGCTACAAATTACAAACGTGAGATTGCGGAGTCAAGACCCGCCAAGCTGTATTTGTCAATATTGTGGACATCTCTTTATGTTCCTACCTAGTCAGGTTACCAAAACTACAACCAACTAGTGTACACTGGGTACCATTCTTGAAGAGGGAAAGTGCCCAGTGGGTTTCCCCATGATGTGCATTTCTTTGGCAAAAGAACTTCCCTTGTTAGTAAAAATAATGAGTAGCAAATGTCTGTCTATTTGCTCTATCAGATAACAAAGATATGTTTGAAATACAAAGTAATGAAAATATCACACGAAAATATACTAGTTTCCTAGCCACGAGAAGAAAAAATCCATCAATTTAGGAGAGTTTACAAGAGATGTGAAGCAGCCTAACAAGAAGAACAAAATTTCACAGAGGAAAAGAAGAATGTGAAGACTGACAATTTACACAAAAAGGGTGAAAGAGATCAAAATTATGTTATATAAAGTTAGAAAACAATGTGCAATCATCTCAACACAAGAAAATACAACAGATCTAAAAATAAAACTGATAACCAAAATTTTCTCAACAATTTTTTTGGTAACGAACTAAACAAATTCAAGTGAACATTTTAGAAATTGGGAACTAACTATAAATTGTTTGTTTAATGGCTTATTATCTTTTGCTTACGATGTTAAGAAAATATTGAAACAATTAACAACCCACTAAAATTTGATTTTCTTTAATACAAGTTTTTGCAACACAAAATATAAATATGCCAATAAACATGCTAAGATCAGTTGCACGGAAAAAGACATACTTCTTTGACTGGTTTGAGGGAGTCCTTCTGGAGTTTCGATCAGATTTTCTCTTACTTCTGAATCAACATCTTTGCATGACTGCATAGCCCTTTGGCTTGCAATAAGGGGAACTTCCTTCTTATCATCAAAAGTTAAATTTCCAATTTCTTGTTTTCGTTTACTTCTCTTCTTCTTTCCTTCAAGTTCAACATCCACAATTTCTACATCTTCATTGGCTGATGTAGCTTCTTCTTCATCATATTCCTGATATAAATCTTCTAAATCCCTTTCATATTTTGACCTTTTCAATCTTCTTTTATGATGTGCTACATTTCATATTCCTCATCATCTTCATCATATTCAACATCCACCATCTGCTTCTTAGGCATCCTTAAACTACGTCACTGAGATGTTTCATTTCCGTTCTCATCTTACTCACACTCACCAACTGGACCATGTTTCTTGGTGGTCCTTGATATTTTACTAATGCTTCGTCACCATCATCATCCTCATCGTGTTCACCATCCAGTATGTGTTTCTTAGGTATCCTTGTCCTTTTATGAACATGTTCGCCAACTAATAAATTATTAGTCATTTCTGCCTTCTTTCTAGAAGTAATTCCCTTGGCATGATGTGTATCCATCTTTGCAATAGATACATTGGTATAAACTAAAGGTCCTTCTTAGGTGATTCTTGCATTTCCACCCTTACAAGGAAGTAATCTTCATCATCTGAATTTTCCAGCACATTGGATATGGAGTCAACTCATGTCCTTGAGTGCAGTCGTATGGCATACCCAATATGAAATCTTCCATATAACCATCAACAGATCTTGACCAGCAACATGTATTTAGACAAATTTAAAACATAAACCGCTACCTTCATTAAATTTAATGGTATGAAACATATTCTGCCATGGGTGTCAACACCTTTATATTATAGAAATATTCCCAATTAGGTAACTCAGCGCCATTAGAGGACTAAGCATGGAAAATCCTTGCATGCACATGTTAAATAAAACGAGAAAAATGTTGATGACAACACAATGGGATATACAGGAACTACAAAATAAAATGGTAAAGAAAATATGTTGCCTTCGACTCATGAAAATATAACCATAACAAATCCATATTAAACTTATATTTATCAAGGAGAGGGTCAAATTTCTCGATGTGTACATTTCTTTTATCATTTAATCTGAAGAACTTAATTCATGACATGGAATTAAGTGATTAAAAAAACTACAACTAATGAAATTTAATCCCTCTCAGTGCTTGATAAATTTGGATTTAATATCAACCAACAATGGCTTAATATTTTTTTGGATTCTGTCACATGTCTATGTACATGAAAACATCTCTATCATACTGGCCCGCAAAGCACCTCACTACTCTCACTGCACAAAGGCACATAAAAGTATATGATACTTTAGAGCTTGGTAGATGTATGAAAGATTGTTTAGGTAAATTCACCAGCAGAGTTGGATTTTTATATTACCAAGGCACATATGCATGTACCAGTGACATAAAAGAGAAATTACTCTGAATTGACAATAGTTTTGTTCAACGAGATTGAACAAATGGCATAAATCCCAGGTTATTTTGTGGTAGTTGAGATGGTACTAAATAGTAAAAGAATAATAAAATATGATATAAATTTGTTTGTACATCATATGCCCAACTTATAATTGAAGAATAAGTATTTGACTTCGTCTCCCACCTTTAGTTTCTTGTGGAGGCTTCCTAGATGCAGATGAGCCTTCCAAACCCTTCTGTTTGGTTCCTCTTGGATTGTCAGATGCAGATGAAGCTTCCAAAAACTTCTGTTTGGTTCCTCCTAGATTGTCAGTGGAATTTGCATGAATAGTATGAGTAACTCCACCTACCTTAAGCTTCACCTTTGTTAACTAAACCTCTTGAGAAGGCGGATCATCTTGCTGTAGCACTGATTTATCCAAAAACTTCATATCAGCATACCTGTTATGAGAGGCTCTTCCATCAATCGATGTTTTGACTTGTCCCCCATTCTGACCTTTGCTAGTTGATTTTTATAGTGCTACGTGACGACTATCCATAGTCCGCCCTTTTGCCCTCCTACCTCCATGTGTCATTCCACTATGCCCAGAGTCCATTACTCCTTTTAGTTGACTCAGATTGTGGGAATCTGAGGATCTTCTCTCCAGCACTTTGTGCCAATCAGAATTATGCCAGTCCCTCGAAGACCCACATGACTACGGCCTTGGCAACCTTCGATGCTTTTCACATTTCCCTTCACATATCGATCCCTATTCCTATCCTGGTCCCTTTCACGATCATGATCCAATATGTCGTGACTACCATTCCCCTTATAAGAATCCTCCCTATCCATCCCACCATCACGAAACCACTTCGAGCGATCTAAATCATCGTAGTGTCACTTCCGCTTGAATGCTTCACCAAATCTGCCCCTTTCCTTCTTGGCCTTCTCCCCAGTCAAATACTCCTTGGAATCCCTCTCATAATGAAACCCATCCCTGTGACTTTTCTCCCTGAAATACTTCTCCGGCCTCTTACTCCGCTCATACTCTTGAGGCTTGGAATCCCTCTATCATACTTCCTGTCATGATTCCTATCATTATTTGGGCTCCTGTCGCAATACTTGCCATTATGGTCTGTAGCATCCCTCCGAACCCTCTTCATTTCATCCCTCTCGGGTACCCAGACATCATCTTCACCATCCATTTTGTGACTAGTTGAGTTATTACTTTTACCCAAATTATCCTTCCCGGTCTCAAATTTACCCTTGCTATTACTACTCCTTGGCCTTCTCTTGTAATCATCACCATGAGAATGAGGATTAGAATACTTACTACATTCTTCGTTCAAACCCTTATCAACATTTCCAGTACTTCAAGGACTTTAGGGTGGGGAATTTGATGACGACGAATGCTCGTACTCATTGAGAAGCATTGCATGGGATCAACTCGATCTGTGCTTCCTTACCGAAAATGCCTGTGGCTTCCTCATGTCTTTAATGCCATCATAGACCAGCTGCTCGACCCTCTCCATGCCTACACCCTCTGCAACAAAATCCTTCAGAAAAAATCTCAAAAACCCAACAACAAAACCCTCATATACTCCATGAATCCTTGACCAATATTTGCAGCAAAATCCTTTAGAAAAAAACCTCAAAGACCCAGCTTCCTCCTTTGTCAGGGTTCTTTCAGAGATTACTTAAGGGATGTCACGAGTTCTATGCTAAAATTTATGTCAAATACTGGGGCTCCCTTCATGGAAAATGTGTATCCATGCTTCAACTACTCCGACGATAGAAGCATTTCTTTGGATTATGCATTGTTTAAGTCCATGGCTTTGGTGGTGCAAGACGTAGGTCGTTGTTATTGCAACTTATTTGAAGCCATGGTGGATTCTATTTTGCCCACAATTGAATCCTTCGACATCCCAACATCACACTCATCGTTACTAAAAGTGAATGCCCTTTTGCTGGTGACGAGACGATGACAGTTGAGAATGCTTAGACTTACAACAATAATCTCATTTAGTATGTACTATTGAATGAAGGGACACTCAAGAGAATGGGAGTGGGAATATCTTCGCTCTGTTCAATGAACACAACAAAGTGGGGTATGAGATAGAGCATCACTTTGGGCTCTTCAATCAATAGATAGTTTGTAGATCTGAAAGAAAGCATTTAGAGATGTTATTATTTAAAATAGAAAATTTTGGCTACATAAGGGGTTTCAGGGACATTGCATAAAATAGAGACTTCGATTTCTAGGTAGTGGAGGCTTTGCAACACTTACTCTCCATATATAATTGAAGAGAAACTAGGAAGAACCTACGGAGGTGAAAAACAAGGAAGAATTTCCTAAAATATTGTATAACTGTAACATAAAATTTACTGCAATGCATTCAGCTTGCTCAATTTTCACGGTAGACAATTCCGCCTAACTCATATGTTTTGACACTGGGCAGAACTCAAACTCTAGGTCAAGAAAGATAGCAAATTATGTGAGCCTCTTGCTGGTGGCTAGCAAAGTGGACGTAGGCTTTTTTCCTAGTGTTGGGCTAGGGATACCAGTGTTCTTTATTTTGTGGGGTTTTCCACCTAGCCTCATTGCGAATGCATGCAATAAAGTTGCCCACTATACACCCTTCACAATGCAGAAGTCGACTATGTGAATTTTCTCTGCCTTGTCTTATAAAAGAAATTACTTTAATAACTAAAGTAATTGCTAAGGTTAATGATATATTCGACAACTTCTGCAGGCGTAGACACTTAGATCTGTGCAAAAGTACAGACATGAGCTACAAAACATCAACACTTTATTGTCCAAATTTTGGACAAGGCCATCATGCATGTTTTATGCTTTTGTATGTTGTGTGCTTAGCCATTTCTTTCATGTGCATGCATTTCCATTTCCATTCATGTCATCATTCCAAAAATCATTCTTCTTTTACTCTTAAATTAAGTCCTAGATGACAAGGATATCCCTATCATTTTGTATCCCTGAGAGTTCTGTTTGTAACTCAATAATACTTCATCTATCTCAACTTTGTTCTATTAATCCTACCTTGTTACTAGGTTATCTTATGAAATTCTTATATTTTAGTTATATTTATCAAAACCAGAGCTAGAACCAACCTTGAGGGTTAGACTAGGATTGAAATGAAACCGGACCATAACCAACGAGTGAATCTGATTTATTATTAGTTGTCTAAAATGTTACAAATTTTAACAAAAACGTATTTATCTATATCCATGTAAAATGAAACAATTATACACCAAATGTCCAAGTTTTCTCATGTATATAGCATGTAAGGCCGAATATAGAAAAATGGCACCGAGTGTGATACATATGCAAAAAAAATACATATACATCAAGGTTTTAAATGAAGTCTAGACTCCAAAAACCATAAAGCGACAACCTACAACTTACAAGCTACAGAAATTACTACATATCATCAGATTTATTCCCACCTAATGGTGCCATTGTAAGTAACTCGTTTAATCCCATGCATGTCAAAAGTATAATATACTTCTTGATAGAATCTAAAAACTACATTCTATCTGCATATTAAGGAAATCCTATATCGAACCACTGCTCATATCTCATTAATATAACTAGAAAATCTAAATTACAAATCGACTAAAAACTACATTCTATCTGCATATTAAGGAAATCTTATATCGAACCACTTCTCATATCTCATTAATATAA
>APFE030404488.1:0-23669 GCA_000404065.3 Pinus taeda
CCATCCACTTATCTTGGTGGAAAGCTCATCCCTTACCTATTCATGGAGACTCCTTCTCTTTATAAACCTCCTCCATGGCCCATGAGCAGCTAGTTTGGAACATATAGACTTTGTTTGAGGAATTCTTAGTGCATTTTTAGTGCTGCTCTTTGTAGGCATTTGGTGTGTTGTGTGAGGATTGCTTTGAGCTTGAGGAAGGTCATGAGCTTGTTGCCTTGTATGTGAGAGAGAGACCTCTTTGACTTGGGAGATTTACTTCAAGGGTGAATGCTTGGAAGAATGCTGGCTGGACCCTCTAGGGAAGGACTCAGCGTCAGGACACCGGTTGTACCTTACTCTACTTTTTGTTAATAAAGATAGGTGACTACTCTTATGGTTCCATTTACATTCGTTCAATGATTGATTAATGCAAATTGTATCTTTCCTGACTGATACATAGTTGTTGTTAGTAGATTTTACGCTTTTGTTTGCTCTCTTTTGCTTGTGCAGGTATTCATCCGCGAGGATAGCGGGGAATTGTGATCGGCTGGAGCGAAAGAGCGAGAGGAATATCTCTTCGACAAACAAGCGTTGGAATCCAAGTAGGTTATTCTCACCCACTTGTTAATTACAACTAGGAACCTGCGGTGTAGCATTGTTCGATTGTTGCTAGACCCCTGTTGGGCTAGTAGGGATCGCCTCTATCCGTAGGGGGGATTTACCTATCCAACAGTTATTATAATCGAAACATTACTCTGATGTTTCCTTTTCCTGTGAAGCTCGACGGCGCTGGAGATGAAGTTCGCGAAAACCTTCCAGAAAACGCCGAAGAAGAAGACGATTACGCAGAGTACATCCCCATTAAGAAGCCAAGAATGATGGAAGCCCAAAAGATTCTACAGAGAAAGGGCAATGGTTCTCTGTTACAGGACGCCGATCAAGCTGCGGCTTTAACAGAGTCAAAACCTAGCCTGCTCGTAAAGGCTTCTCAGCTGAAGAAAGATTTACCAGAAATCACACAGCAACGGAAAGGTAAGCAATTGTAAGGGGAAAAAAATACTAAGAATCTACCCATACTAAATGAGGAATTGTTTTGCAGATGAACAACCTTACCTCTGGGAAGCCGGGACCGCCGTCGAGATTCCCGTGCGCCGCTTGCAAGATCAACCGAAAGAAATGTTCAGAGAGATGCTTGCTCGCTCCATATTTTCCGGCGGACGATACCGAGAAGTTTCTTTGCATACACAGAGTGTTCGCTATAGGTATGTTCCATTGCTGGAATGAAACAAATCGGAGATACCTGAAATGCAAAATTAGTGAGCGATAGTTGAAATACAAAATTATTGATAGATGTAGGGAAATATATATATAAACGGTTTCTCAATTTTGATTTGTGTTTTTAAAATCAGATTTCGTGTCAAAAAACCCTAAATTATTTTGCTATTGAACTGAATTATTTTGCTATTGAACTGATAATCTGTTATGGTGTTTTAGGATCTTCCGACAGAGCAGCGAGGTGAGGCAGTAAGTTGCAGCAATATACCTGGTATGCAGCAACGTGAGGTGAGGCAGTAAGTTGCAGCAATATACCTGGTATGCAGCAACGTTACTTCTTGCAGGGTTGCAGGGTGGAGCGGGCAGGAAGCCATCGCCGAGAGCAAACCAACAAGAAATGAAGTTGCGCGTAGCGAAAGGCATGGGTGTGGTGATATAAGAAGGAATGGAGGACCTATTTGGAAAGCCCATAGGAGCCAGCACCTGTTAGATGTGCTGGCAGGCATACATGCAACGGTCTGGCAGGCTTACATGCAAAGGTTTGGCAGGCTTAATTCTCCGTAATGTTAGCCAAACATTAAATGTGACCCAACTAATGCTATGCCAAAGATAGCATTACTTCACTGACGGGAACCTGTACTAATTAACCAAAACATTTTCCTAAGTTTTGCCTAAGTTTTGAGATCGCATACCTCGTACTGAGGCCAAATAAGACGATCGTTTTAGCCATTGGTTACACGCATCGGTAAAGTGGGACATATCGCCAACATATCGCAAAAACTTTGGTTTAATTTTGGTTTAACCGAAATAGATTTATCGGTTCCCGTGTCAGACTAATGTAATCGCAGGGAATCGATTACTATAGTCCCTGCCAGGCCCGGAGGGCAGAGACTAATAATTCATATGGTTATTTGGGTGCAATCAACACTATACACAACGCATACAAATCTTTATATATATTATATATATTATTATTATTATTTTTTTTTTAACGGTCAACAACGCCATAGACCCCGTGGCAAGGTATTCTTTAAATTAAGGAATTTTGTCGCTGGGCTTTGACGTGTGGTAAAATCTAAATACAGTGTCACATAACATCTTTTAAAATCATTTCATCGGCCGTATATTTTAAATCATTTTATCGGCCACGGCTTTTGATGGGCTTAGCATAGGTAGCATACATGTAAAAAAAATATCCAGACTCCAAAATACCGGAAACACAAAACATTTTTCAAGTAGACAAAAAAAACCAAACATAGCTTTCACAGGAAATATGCAAATGTGCCAAACAATGAACCTGATCGTTCAAGGCATTCAATGTCGTTAAAACACTCTAAACCAGCTCAAAACAACCCAAAATTATTCACTTTAGTGAGAATTACTGGGAATTTATTGGCACAAAGAATGATTGGCATTACAACCAACATGGCAAACATTCTTTTTGACTTACAAAAGATTTGAAATATGAATTCGAAGAAAAAAAAAAAATTCCAAAATATGTTCCAAAATTCATGTTTCCCAAATGGCAACCCATTACGAGAATCTAAAAAGCTTATCTACCAGAGATTCAAAACCTGGCTTTGGATCTGGTTAGAAGCTTGCTTAACTATATAATCGAGATTTAATCTCTACTATGTTGATTGGGTACGCCCATCTTTGGAAACTTGATTAGTTATATAAGTAACAATTACCTGCTATGCTTGGATGAAAAGGCAAGTGTTTCAGACTAAACGCGTTGGTTGAAAGATATTTCACACAGTAAAATCCTGAAATCTAATGAAAATAACCAGGTCTTCATTTAGACAGCCCAAAACAATCAGTGATTTGTATGATAGAGAGAGAAGCGATTGGAAAATGAGTTGCCCGTTAGTCCGGAGCTCCTTTTGACTCAGTCGATGGCAAAACTATCGTTATTACTAAAGTTGCTGAATTTTGCATCCAAGGATTTGGTAGACTATAATGGATTGATGTTGAAAGAAATCCCAATTCTGAATTTCGAAAATGGCTTAAGCATACAGCTACTTAAAGGGATACAATCACATCAATCAGAGGAAACTTAAACTAAATCTATACCAAGACAGAGATAAATGTACGCTCAGATACCAATGTTAGAATTACAACAACGATTCTATATGCCGAATTAAAGAATCTAAAAATGAAATTTCAATGCCCAGGATTACCTCCAGCCATTGATAACGCTCTTGCTGCAAACCACAGTCCACTTGCTTTATTTACTGAAACAACACTCCACCTTCAATCCAAGCAAAAAGAAAAATCACAGAAAATCTGAAGGCACTTCCAAGCTATGCTCTCTCAGCTAGATGGTGTAAACAACTGAAGGGGATTGAGATGCTAGCTTGGGGACCAAACAGATAAATTTATAGCCAAGCTTCTAATGGCTATGTGTCAGGTGTTCCACAAATTAAGGTAGAGAACTCCCGATGGAGTAATAGACCACTTCAGAAGCTCCAACCAGAAAATTAATTAACTGCAGTTGATTTCCTTAATTTAAGGAAATTACTGCAGTTGATTTCCAAAAATTAAAGAAAGACTGCAGTTTAATTCCATAATTGTAAGTAACAATTGGTAAACATTAATGGAGCTTGATCCATAAAATAGAAAAAAAATTAAGTCAACCAACAACTTTTTAACTCCTTCGAAACTTGACCACTTAATATGAAACATAAAAGAAAATATGAAACATAAAAGAAAATGCATAAAGATTTCGTTGAACCAGCTTAAAAATTTTCGTGTACGAAGATCTCACACTTCGCATGAAATGCTAATGCTCAAACGTATTTAGAAAAAATTGATAATTTCCGTCCATCCAAATCACAATTAAAATCAATATGATAAACAATAGAGTTCCAGCTGAGAGAAAGTGCTTTCCATATAAAAAGCAAGCAGTTAACACGATCCAAATTTTCAAAAAAGTCAGTTACTATTTAGTAAATCCAAAGTTTGAGAATGGCGCAGACAGCTAAAGTACAAAACAAACCTTCAAACAGAGTACGACTACCAAGGAAACTAACAAAGTTTCAGAAAATATAAAATTCAATAAAGCAGAGATCCAAAATTTACCCAAAAAGAACTTCAAACAGAGCGGAAACAAAACTTCACCGTCAAACAAGAGAAATCTACAACCTTACAACAACCAGGGATTAACAACCATAACTCGGAAACAAAACTAATAGAGAATAAACTAAAAGAAAGTTTAGTGAAAAATCCTGGAAACTCTAGGAGAGATCCGGAAACCCTGAGTCTATCATATTCTTCACTTCTTCTATACCTTCAGGTTCCATTAGGTACTTGTATGTATTTGTCGTTAAGCCCCCATGTCAGCCATTATCACAAGCAAGCTTAGTTATTTGAAGGGTCACACTGCAAGAACATAATGGGATTGCATTATAAATATTACCGCGCCCCTTGGCATAGAATGGCAGGCCGGACAGAAAATGTCTTGAAAAGACTGACCTTCAAAAGAATTTGAAATAAAAAATTTCAAAGATAAATAACCTTTTGCAAGGTTCCGGGCATCAAAATTAGGCCAAACAAATGATGCTTAAAAAACACCCATTTATCTTGCATATTTAGAAAACATTGCAATCTGAAGTTTTGTAGCCATTGACAAAGGAACAAGAATTGTGACAACTAATATCAGTCAACCTATTCCAGAAATGCTGTTCCATATAGTTCCACCACGTATCTATGCTAACCATACCTGAATAACCTTTTTCATTGAGTATAAATTTATCAGCAGTTTGCCAGTTTAATTCGGCAATTAACATAGCATCTCCACATAACAAGACAAAGTATTACCTATTATTTCACCACAATGCATTTTTGCCAGTTTACTTCGGCCATTAACATAGCATCTCCACATAACAATACAAAGTATCACCTATTATTTCACCACAATGCAGTTTTGCGTAAGGCTCTTCTTCTCCTGTCAAGAGTTCCCGTGACTATTCCGAATGAATATATATCAACCTGTAACACAACAGCTTGACGATAAAGACTGGAGGAGACAATGCTAATGATAAAAATCACTGCAAGCAACAAACTTCAAACAATAATAAACATGAATAATAATGGTAAAATAATTTATCAGTCACCTTGCCATTTTTTCAGCTTGGAAGCTCTAGTGTCATCCATGGGGCAAAGTTCCCCGAACACCACTAGGCACCCTCGTTCGTTGTTTTATCTTTGATAAGACCAGATCACCAATCTGAGAGCAACTTAACCTATAAGTCCTTCGCGCCATATAGCATATCCCAAATCTGGGAGATTCAAGACATGCTATATACACATTTGAAATTTTCTTGGGAGCTTCAAGACATATACTATAAACACATGTGAAACTTTCCACAACAGTGACTAGCATGGAGAACTTATGGTAAAACAGAATGTTCCATTTTACTTATGTGGCAGCTTACATATTGACAAAGGAGGTGTAGATATGCTATATGGAGAGTCATTGGCAATCAAATAATTTTCAGCCTTTTAATCACACAAATAATGGTGATAAACATGCATAATTTTATTTTTATTTTTATTTTTTTGGCCAGGAAAGCAAAAGTGACATACATTTTTGAATTCCTAGTAATGCAGCATACCTTGCAGATCGGTCTATGAGGTTCTCTCATATTAACCAAAAGATGATCACACTTCAAATCAAGTGGACAATGTTCTTTTCATGCAAACATTGCATACCACATGCAGCATCACAGGCTATAAAGAGTCTTTTGCATCGATAAATTGTTCTACAAATGGTTTTTAGCAGGTTGTTAGCAGTAGGCATGCAATTACACAATATTTATGAGAACTATCACACAACATGCTAAAGGCTTGAATATTAGTTTATTTTCACAATGAAGAGACTAAAAGGCATTTTCCAAAAGTAGAGGTGTCCTTATTTGTCCTACTTGTTTAGAACTTGTTCAAGGGACCCATTCACCATATACTATGTGACAGTTTCGAGAGTCCCATCTAATGCATCTACAACTATGCCATAGAAAGACACAACGTTGAGATGGTGCAACCGACCTACAATACTTAACTCTCTCCAGAAGTCTGCTCTCTGTACAAGACAAAGAGATAGACAAAGAGAAAATTAGTCCATTGAACCTAAATATCAAGATACTCAAATTGAGTGAATATGCTTTTGAGAATGCCAAAGGAATAGAAACATAGAAGTGTGTATTCTTCACAAATAATCAAAGATTATATCTACACCACATCTAGAAATTCACTCTTGCTTAGGTACGTGAACTTTAAAATGATAATACAAAACAATTGATAGGGATAGATATCAACCATTCATTCTTGCTCTGATTGTCTTCATGTAAAACAATTGGCTTTACTTATGGTTGTATTTGGGATTGACATATGGAAATGTTGATGCACTACAGGTACAGTGTGAAAATTCCAAAACTGGGACCTTATTGCAGCAATTGGTATTATTTCTCATAATTGTTAATAAATTTAACAATTTATCTGCTACGGCAAATATCGAAATAAACACACTACAACCTTCACAAATAAAATACTGCAAAAAAATAATGCACTAGAAACTGAAAAATGTTAGCGCCCACATAAAATATGAGACAATTATTGGACAAAAGTCCCCGGAAAACCCAACATGGGAAAATCGATGCAACCACTGATGGTTTTATTATTAAGTAGCAATGAAAAATCTGAGTACAATCTAGATGCCTGAAAATGGCAATCCACAACAAGAAAATTTGGGCAAAATACTGAAGGGAATTTCTCTTCTCCCACAGGCAATCTCTGGCACGACTTGCCTTCAGCAATCTAGTCGTCCAAACTCATGCATGAGCCCTTCTGCGCTGCCTTTGCATTGTCTCCCACACGTGTAGCTTGAAACTGCCTCTAATGAAGTCATTTTGCTTCTAGCTACTGAGGAAATCGTTTCTCCGACCTTCTAGAACCTCTACCCGGCTCTTGGAACTGAGAACGATTTTTCTCACCAACAAATCGATCTGCCCTGTTGAACCTACTACGTAGAGCCTCTGCACTGCCTCTCTGAGATAACTCGGCCCTCTAGTTTTTGCCTCTCCGGATCTAGAAATATTTCCTCTGTACTCACCATCACTACCCACTCACCATCACTGCCCCTCTCACACTACTTCAATCTCTAGTTCTCTCTCTGGCAATTGATTGCTGCTACTCTGGAAATTGATCTTCTAAAAAATTGAACCTTTCAAGTGTCTTCTCCTTCACCACATCAACCTCCTCTTATAATCCACTGTTCGAGCACCAATGCCAATCGATGGCTAGGATCATCTATGGATCGATCCCTATGAGTTTCTAGATCAATCTCGCCTTATCTCAGTTAATATTGATTAATTAACCGTATTCCCTAAGTTTAGACTTAGAAAATATTTAAAAATCAGTTAATAATCTAATTGAGACACTTCTAGGCGGAATTTCGAGAAACAATTTATGGGTTTTGGAGATCTCATGTATTATAGCTTCTCCACCAAATTTCATGCCTAGAACACATCTGATGCTACAAAAAATAACACTCCCTCTTAGCGAGGAATGTGTTCTAGTGTTGCACTCCCTATCACAACACATTATTTCTGCATCATCTCTTGTCACGTTGTTGATGACTAGCCTATGTTACCAAAAATGAGAAACGGGAAACAGAACGAGAAACAAGAACGATACAAGAAACAGAGTTTGCAGGTTTCATGTATAAGAAACGAGGAGAGAGAAAAACAAGATTAAAGGTCAACAATATAAAACACAACATTAATCATAAAAATCTAATGTTTCCACATGTGAAGTTTTAAAGAAATATTTATAAAGAGTGATTTACATTTAATCATAAAAATCTAATTTTTCCACATGTGAAGTTCGAAAGAAATTTAAAAAGAGTGATTTACTTTTAAGAAATATGTCATAATTTGCCAAATCCAAAAATTTAGCCAATCATTAATTCCAAAAAAATAGCAAACATTTATGAGAATAAGAGATTTGAAATATAAATAATTAAATGTATCTCTAAAGCCACTTTTAGTAATTCATATGCAAAAGACAAATAAACTTAATAATCTAGATTGTCAAGATCATTTTCTAGAATGGTTGTTGAGCTTGACCCAATTCCAAAAGTATTATTATGGTCACTAGACTTCTTGGTACTATCAAGCATGTCTTCAGCATTGTCTTGTGTCACCTCAAGTGGAAGCTCATCATCTCCATCATCTTTTGAACCACCATAATCCCACATTCTAGTGGGTCCAGTTTTATACTCTAGTTGTTGTCAAGACAACAAACGTAGATTTGAGTGTGGAAACACCAAATCTTGTGCATTTTTTGTACCTAGGCAATTTCTTTTTGATGAATGTATAAAGGCATATTCACTCCAGTGTCTTTCACATGCAGATGAATTAGTAACCTGTAAAACAAAATTAACATTATGTTAGCAATAGACATTTGAAATCTTAAAAGGAAAATAATAAAAAATGAAGATTAGACTTAATTTCTTAAACAATAAATCAATACATTAAAGGTATTCAGTATTGATCATACATGTGAAAGCAAACAGATAGCCAAACTATGAAGCAAGGGAGTCCCTATATCATATTGCATCCAAAAGTCTATGGGTCCAAGTTGTTCTCAATTGTATGCACAGTCTTCATTTGCAAAGTGGTCTTCTGATCTCAAGTACTTTCCCAACTCAAGTCGTAAAGTAGTGCGATCCTAACGATCGTAACACCTACTTATAAAAGTGTTCCAATTTCACATCACCTCCACATCTGTAGACAGTTTCTTGTGAAGTCATTTAGGATTGAGTAAGAATGAAAATAAATGAAAAGGGCTATGAAGCATTTTCCACCTTGTCAAACTAAGTTCCCACACTTCATTTCTAGTGTCTTTGTCAATCCTAAAATTTTCATCTTCCATTACATCATGAAGTTTCTCTCTCATTTAATCCATACTCTCAAAAACATCCCCTAAGCATGGTTGATCACTATCAAATATGCGAAGGGTGGAAACAATAGGTGTGATCAAGGTGACAATATCCTCCACTCTCCTCCAAAAATCCTCTGAAGAAACACCAATAATAATGTCCTCAACTTTTGGGCCATCTCCAATATGAGAATCCTTCCATCTCTGTCAATCTGTTGATACCACCATCTCTCTCAAAGATTGATGCATTTTAATAAGACGTTGAAACATGATGAATGCAGATGGAAATCTAGTCTCAGCGCATCGAAGAAGCTGAAGATTTGCATATTTCCTATAAATTGCTATGGACATTGCATGATAAACAATAAAATTTTGTAGCATCTTTGCTTCATTTATAGTTTTCCCAACTCATGCAATGTTATTAATATCTTTTAGGAGCAAATTCATGCAGTGCACAGAACAAGGAGTCCAAAAAATTGTTGGATATTCATCCTCAATCAACCCCCCAGTGAGGACATTATTTGAGGCACTATCTGTGATAATTTGGACCACATTTTCTCTTCCAACCTCCTCTATTGCCTCTTTGAAGAGACCCATTAGGTATGAACCATCTTTTGTCTTTCCTGTGGTATCATGGGATTTTAAGAACACAACTCCTTTTAAGCAAGATACCAAAATATTGATAAGGGGACGATGGTTGACATCTGTCCAACCATCTAAGGCAATGGAGGTCCCAAATTCTTTCAATTATCTTTAATGTCATGAAGTCGAGCTTCGACCCGAGCCCTCTCTTCAGATAACATTGTCGTCCTCATCTTTTCATAACTAGGAGGCATGTAACCTTTAGAAGCAGTGTTAACTAGATCCCTTACCATTTCCTTCCAATAAGGAGATCTACAATCATTGAAAGCTATGCCATTTGCGAAAAAAGATCTTCCAATGGATACATCGAGATTGCCTCTCCCTTTTACATCCCATAAATTTTCAAGGTGGGAAACTGAAACTTGATGTTGAGAATAAGAGTGTTGACCACCAACTGTCAATCCACTAGGATTGTTGTTGGTTTGAATTGAACCTTCAAAAATATGTCTCAATATTTTAAGCTCATTAAATTGTTTATGTAGAGATGCTTTCTCTATTTTAGGTACACTCGTACATATAATTGTTTGTTCTTTTTTCCCCATTCCAAGTAAATGCCATCGAACTCTTGCTACACTCCTTATTTTTTGTGTTTTACAAATAAGGGAAAAACCAAGACTTTGAACTGTTTGATCCACTTGCTCCTCCACTATAAGATTTAGTGCATTTCACCGCTGACCATAACCTTGCTTCAAAGGCCTTTTTTGCTTCTTAATATTCTTTGCTTTGGACTTTTTTTGATACTCCTGCGGAATAAGTCTGTTGGGAAAGGGGTGGTCTACTTTGTGAAGCTGGTGAACTTTCTTCCATTGTAATGACAGATGAGTGGAATAAAGAATAGATAATTCTATTCCACAACCAATTCTAATATGCATGATTTATATTTGAAAACTAATTAAAAAATAAAAAGAAAAATAAAACTGATACTTAATTAGAAAGTACAATTAACAAAGAGTTTGAATAAATAAATTTATTCACATGCATAGTTTAATGTATTGCATGAGAGAATATACTCATAGAGCAATCATAATTTCATTTGATGTAAAATTAAATTTAAAACCATTCAATTCCATTACTATACTTAAATTTTACAATGTGATATGTAGTAAGTGTAATTCTATTAATTATTTTAACTTCAAGATTAAATAAAAACATAAAATTCCATTAGTGGTACAAAAAAGAAATATTTAGTGCCTATTATTCAATTATTGTTCACTTCAATATTTTTTCTATTATGGGTGGAAAAAGTAACCCCTACCAAATTTTAACATAAATTTGAAACATAAATAAACATTAATTAAGTAATTAACAATTATGAAAGCTAAATTTATGTGCATTTGATACTATCCAAATGAATTAAACTAAAGTAATTTTGTGAAAACTGAAAAATCTATAACTATGAATACAACTAAAACTAACGAAATTGTAAATGATAAATATTTAGGTACTTAAAAAAATAAACTAAAACAATTGTGAACACTTAAATTTTTAAGTCACTTAAGTGCCTGTACGAGAAGTAAGTGATAAGAACTTGTACCAGAAGCATGTACCAAGAGCATTTGAGTGTAATAACAATAAAAAAGTATAAAATTGCTTGACAAAATCTGGTACAAAGGAAATCAAATAAATTTATCTTAATTTGATGGAACTAAAAGAAAGTGGCCCTTACATGTTGAACATGTGTTTACATTATTTACCAGACTACGATTTATTAAGTTATAAAAGGAAAGAAATTATATTGTTACAAGAGATTACTATTTATTAAGTTACAAAAGGAAAGAAATTATATCGTTACAAATGACTTGGTCAAACATCAAGAATATAACTAGAGAACACCTAAGGCTATGCAAAATTTCTTCTAACACTCTCGAGACATTACATTCATTTATATTATTTTCTAACCAATGAATCATTTGTTTTCAATAAAACTAAAAAAAAAATTTGCATCAGACAACATGTTCATTATATTATTTTTTAACAAATGAATAATTTGTTTTCAACAAAACCAAAAAATAATTGCATTAGACAATGCGTTCATTTATATTATTTTCTAGCAAATGAATCATTTGTTTTCAATAAGAGGAAAAAATAATTGGATGAGAAAATGCATTCATTTATATTATTTTCTAATGGTTTTCAATAAAAAGAAAAAATAATTGTATCAGACATCATCGAAAAATATTTTGTTCTTAAGTGTTTAAAAATGCAAATGCATAAATCCAGGAGGCAATTGGATTACATGGCAAATGACAATTAGCAAGAGAGTAGTCTTCGCCCAGGAATAATCATAGTGATCTTTTTGGAGTATTTGCAGCACAATCCTAAATTGAAAAAGGTGTCTGATTCATTGGCATACTGTCATGGTGAAGTGAATGATGAAGTGATAGAGTGGTGGTTTTGGATTTCTTCGAAATGATTATGTGAGCGCTAATTATTGTTTTTAATGAAATGTGAGAATTCTTTTGTCGAGAATATATCTGGGAAGTGAATTTTTATTTTGTTGTCTGAGTACTGGAGTCTCCCACCAAGGATTTGGCATACTATCATGGTGAAGTGAACAATGAAGTGATAGAGTGGTGGTTTTGGATTTCTTGGAAATGATTTTGTGAGCGCTAATTGTTGGTTTTAATGAAATGTGAGAATTCTTTTGTGGAGAATATATCTGGGAAGTGAATTTTATTCTTGTTGTCTGGGTACTGGAGTCTCCCGCCAAGGATTTGAAGCTCTGGTGAATTTGGGAATGAGGCCGATGATTTTGAAAAGACAAAAATCCAAGGATTTGAAGCTCTGATGAATTTGGGAACGAGGCTCATGATTTTGAAAAGACAAAAAAAATTCCAGCATGAATTTGTAATTAATACAAATTTACACAGTTTGTCTATATATACAAGTTAAATAAATACTCAACAAATGATTCATATTGTTCAGGAAAAAATGGAAAGGTTTAGGGATTTCTTTGATCAAAGCTTGGTTTATATACAAGTTTCAGTAGCCATACAACAATATTGTTAATGACCTCGAACTTATAGTATCTAGACATAGGAATCAAAATTATAGAACTATACTTCTAAACTAAAAATTGTTTCTACCTTATTCCTGCTAGACCTAAGAATCAAAATCATAGAACTATGTTTCTAAACTAAAAACTATTTCTACCTTATTAGAGTTCTTCTACATTAAATACTTCTATTGATTGATTAAATTAATAAACTTAATATTTTTATTTGATTAGAAACCAAGCCATATTTTTATTTGATTAGAAATTCAAAAAATTATAAAAAAAAAAAAATATTAAAGACAAAGTGTTATTTTTATTTGATTAAAAAAATAAAATATATTAATTTTTTTATTAAAAGCCACATGTTAGTTGCAACTTATACTTGTGATGAACATAGTTGGTAGGAATTTATTGATGTAGGTATGAAAATGACAATGTAGAGGAAATGGCACAATTGAGATGATAAAAAGTGATAATTGAGATGTGAAAGTCATAGGTCCACAGAATACCATAATAAAACCATCTCATCGAGATTGCAATTGACCTCTTTCTATATATGTAAGTAATGGGTGAGAATTTTAGTGGTTTTTATGTATCTCACAACTAATTTCAATTTTGTTTAGATAATCATTTCATAGATTAAATTAATTAGTCTAATGTAATCTCATATCATTACTAACATTCCAATAAAGAGGAAATGAATACTTTATATAAAAAAAGATGAATACTATAAAAAAAAATATAGATAATGATTATTTTATTTCTATTAAACTAACTTATTTTCTTGAATTGGCAAAAAAAAAAGTTGTTACAATTCATAAGTGTGTAGATGAATATTTTTTTTTATTCTATTTTCACTTATCCTTCTTCCCCTCTATATCTACTTTTAAACAAATATATGCAATTAGCTTCTAGTAAAAATAGCTTAATACTTGAGTCAGATGCATTAGGCATGCACGAATAGATATCTAGAAAAAAAAAAAAAAAATTAGTAACATTCTTTTCCCAAAGTAATGTGCTTGCATTAATATATGAAAACTATAATATATGAAAACTATAAAAGTGTTTTTACACATTACACTTTTACAGATGGGATTTTTTTTTTTAAATACTTAAATAAAATCTTTTTGTTAGGAAATGAAATAATTAATGTTTATTTCTAAAATCACACATTTTATGTACACATGAAAACTATAAGTGTGTTTTTACACATAATTTTTTTTTTAAATATTTATATTTAAATAAAATCTTTTTATTATGAAATCAAATAATTAATGCTTATTTTTAAAATCACACTTTATACAATGCAGTATTGATATCTACACTGAAATGTGATTAAAAAAAAATCAAATCAAAATCAATCCCAACATACCACACAATGAAATGTGATTTAAAAAAAATAAAATCAAAATCAATCACAACATACCACACGTACAATGTATGGGTTTTTTCTGCTCCGTAAATGTAATGTTAATTGCAAATAATAATATATGTAAGAGATCACATCATACATGCAATTAATATGGAAAATCTCTACGGAATAGTTGATTGCATCGCCATACCCCATGTTTTGAGGTCATAGAACTGCCATGACCGTAAACCACATCATTGTAAAATAAGAATGAAGCATCATCAACCAACCAAATTTCAAATAAATAAAATCTAAAAATTGGAAAAAAAAATTAATTTGATTTTTTAAAGTTAACTTTGTTTATAGCCATTTGATTTTTAAGTCAAATAGGTAATAATAGATAGTCAAGGCAAAAACGAACACGCAGTTTTGGAGCAAGATAATAAATACTCAACAGTTGATTCATATGGAGTTGTCTATAATACGACTTTTTGGAGATTCCGGTGACGGAATCCGGCGGAAGAAATTGAGGTTAAATCTTGATTTTTAGTAGTTAAAATGGTTTTTTAACTGCATATTTGGATTCAGCACCCTGAAAAACCCCTGGGACCCTTTGATTGTGCAGAAACTAGCTATCAAACTTGCGATTCCAATAAATTGCTGTCGGATTTTTGACCGAAAAACCCGCCGGAATTGCTTTCAAAAGTCTCATTATATACAACTTCGATTCATATTGTTTGGGGAGGGAATTGTTTTATGAAAAATTTGAAATGGCTCGCAGCAGAGATAATAAATACTCAACAGTTGATTCATATTGTTTTAGGGGGAATGGGGGAATTGTTTCGGGAAAAAATTTAAAGGTTTAGGGAATATTTTTTATAATGTTGGGTTAAAAAGAATGTATAAATATTGTTTGGAAATGAATATATATATATATATATATATTATGTTTTATATTATCAATGTCATTTAAAAAACAATAGTCTAAGGAGCAGGAGGAATTGCTCGAAAAGTTACAGAAATTCTGGAAATCAAAAGGAAATAGAGCCAATCAAATAAGTTGTACTTATTTATTTGTCCTACGAAATGTCAAAATGAAAATGATACGGGTTGTCAAAGAATATTTAAAATAATAGCATAGATGCATTGGAGTGAATATGTTGATTGGAGTAAACTTTCGAAAACAATATAGTTTTGAAAAATATTAAAAGTTAAAACTGTAACAACGATTTTGTTCGGAATTTAGAGACCATTATAGTATTTTGCACGAGAAATGGGAAGAGAGTTGCCTTGTCTTGAAGAGTAACGTGTTCTCATTGTTTAGAAGGCACTTGCTTGGATGAGAGCTTCAGCGTACCCCTTATGTTGTGGAGATTTATGAGCAGGTTCAGTCAAGTCATGCCAAAAGAAAGCCATAAAAAACTATAACCGTAGTATAAGATTTTAAAATAAATTCATAAAAGACTATAGCCCAAATATAAGATTTTATTTTATTTGCTGCAACTTAATATAGTCATGGGGAAATTGCTCGGTTCCTCCAAGCCTTTATAAGGCAACCACCAAAACACAATGGCAGCAGGCCTCTATTCAAAGGCCTATATACCTTGTGCCTCTTGATGGAAATGGGCATGTTATGCTCAAATGATATATCCTCTCCTACGCTGGAAAAAACATGTTACGTTCAAATTCGAAAAGATTTTCTTTTTTGTGAACAATATCAGCGTCCTGATCATGATCGTTGGACGTTGGGGTTAAATAATAACCATATGCATATGTCCATTTAAGCATGTGCTTGCATTCTACTATCTACTACCATGCATCTACCACACATTTGAACTTTGTTAAACCAGATCGACTCCTTCTCGTCTGTATACACTCATTCAATGTTTTAATCTCTACCTCTCAGCAAGGGCATTTTGTCTTTATTTGAAAACATATGTTACCTACTACGGTTTATTCTGTCAGGAAATCTCCCCTCTCATTTAATAAATGAACATATGTCATGGTATCATATACTTTAAATTCAACAAAAATTGAAACCACAGTTAAAATAAGAACACTGTTTACAGCCAAGCCCACCATAAGCATGTTAGTGTTCTACCCAACCGTGTAAACTATATTCAATGTTAGCAACAAAAAATCCTTTATCAATGCAGCAAGAGAGAAATCGAAATGAGAATTTGTTGCATCTTAAAGATCAATTGCTAGCCTAGGTTCATTGAAATAATATGAAAACATACCCAGGAATTGGGAATTCTCAAACAAATTCAGAATGCTATGGACTCCGTTGAATGCCCTCCTCTGCTTAAACTATTCTTGACCAGTGTCTCTTGAATGGCGAATCTATGCTCCTCTCCAACTTAAATAGTGATCAAAACTCACTTTACGGGCAGGGACAGCCGATGACTCACAAAAATCAACTTGGAAACTGTTATGTTTTAAATGGATCAACTCGGAAACTTTTGTTTTTTAAATGGGATTTAACACCAATTGGGGAAAAACGGAGACGGAACCAAAACGTTGTAGCTAAAACGGATAAACGTTTTTGCATAAAACGTTGTGGGAAACAATCAGTTTCGCCAGAAACCAGTTCCCTGTCAATAAAAACGAGAACGCCTGTATAAAACGTGGTTTCCCGTCCCATATCATTTCTGATATACCCTACATCTGTGTTGCTGTTGACACTACCATACTACTACCAACACTGCAACTCCCTCTCATATGTTGTTGCTGCAATTATAACATCTACAACTAAAAGGCATCCAAAATACTGAATCAACTGTGTTTAGTATGATGCATTTGTCTACCGATTTTCTGAATGCTACTAGCATCTGCGTTGTCACTGAGGAATTTGCGTTGCTTCCAACTCTGTACTGAGTCACTTGCTCTGTTGTCAACACTGCAATGTGCTCCTCAGTATTTGATTGCTACTAGTCTGCAACTATCACTCTGGTACTAACTGCATCAACTGCCACTGATCCATCCTGCTATTGAATATTGTGGGCCCTCGTAGCCAGGTACTAATCCAAGAGGTGGATTCCTCAAGGACCCTCCCCAACTCTGCAACTTTGATCTACTCATATTGTTCTTCTAACGCTTCCGCACTGCTACTCCAACTCCTAAAATAATGAGTCTGATCTCCCCACATCTTGAAGTGCTAGCTTCCATAGGGTTGTTCTCTCTGAAGCTAGACTCCCTCTGAGTCTCGATCTCCCAATGGGAAATCTCTCTACTCCCTCCTGGCAACTTGCACTGTCCTCTTGTGTTGGAAATTGGACTGCAAAGCTTTGCGCTAGGAGTCTTCTGGCTGGAACAACACCTGTATACTACAACTAGGCAACTCACACTGCCTGTGTTATTGCATCTAGCTCTGCAATTGTCTCTTGAGTATTGACTGCAACTAGATTTGCAATTGTCTAATGACAAATTGCGTTTGCTGACACTGAACCTGCTACTATGATATTGTGGGCTCTTATAGCAAAGGTGATGGTCCTGCTGCAACAATTTGGAACTGATACGACTGATCGAATTGTTGCAATTGCATTAGACCCTGCCCATTTGGCACACTGAAGTCTTATACTTCTCCTCCTCCTGGATCTAGTGCCCAACTATCTTCTTTCAAGCCTAGTTCGTGGTTGGGACCCTTCCTTTCTTTGCAACTCACACTAGACAGCTCGCACTTCCTCCAACATTTGCCTCAGACAACTGGAAGTCGATCTACTGCCCAGATCTGCATTCTGGCTAACTCACACGACCTCCTCTGGCAATCATGTAGGTCCATTCCTGTAGAGCTGCAAAATCTGGAAACTCAAACCTGGAGAAATAAACCTCGAAAATCTCCCTCTTTCCCTCTACTCAGCTGTTGAATTTTCTTTTCGTACTCCCTTCCGGAGTAAGAAAATATGCTCACAGCACCGCCAATCTGCAATGGAAAATCAAACTTCTAAAACTCGAAGTTCCCTCAGAGAAATCTTCCTCTGTTGCATGTGTTTTTCTCTTCCACCCGACATTGGTTCTAATACTGCAAACTGTAGCAAAACCTTCTGCGTCTAACTAGAAATCTTCTCAGTGAAAATATGAGTTGTAGTTGCACACTCTGACTACTGGAATTACAATCCTGGGCAATTCAACTTTTCTGCACTCCTGCAACTGAAAATCGAATCTTCTTGACCCAACAATTTGCCTTGCCTATCAAGAAACTGCATTGCCTCAAGAATTTTGGCCTGCTTCTCCCACTAAATAGAGAAATTCTTTCCTCCGATTCTAAGCTTCTCGGTTGATCACTCATGCTTTGATAGCATGTCAAAATTCCAAAATTGGAACCCTATTGCAACAACTGGTATTATTTCTCCTAATTGTTAATTAATTTAACAATTTATCTGCTACGAAAAATATCAAAATAAACACACTACAACCTTCACAAATAGAATAATGTGTTGGAAACTGAAAAATGCTAGCACACAAATAAAATATGAGACAATTATTTTTGAACAAATGTCCCCGGAGAACTTAACATGGAAAATCCGGTGCAACAACTGAGAGTTTTATTATTAAGCAACAACGAAAAATCTGAGTACAATCTGGATGCCTAAAACTGGCAATCCACAGCAAGAAAATCTCGACAGAACACTGAAGGGAATTTCCCTTCTCCCACAAGCAATCTTTGGCACGACTTGCCTTTAGTAAACTGGTCATCCAAACACCATCATGAGCCCTTCTATGTTGTCTCCCACACGTGTGGCTCAAAATTGTCTATGATGCAGTTGTTTTGCCTCTAGCTACTGAGGAAATCGTCTCTCCATCCTTCTGGAACCTCGCTCGGCCTCTGGAACTGAGAACAAGTTTTCTCACCAACAAATCGATCTTTCTTGTTGAAGCTACTACACAAAGCTTCTACACTACCTCTCTAGGATAACTCTGCCCTCTTACTGCTATTTCTTCGGTCAGACTCACTATCTCTGCCCCTCTCACACTGCTTCGATCTCTACCTCTCTCTCCGGCAACTCACTGTTGCTACTCTGAAAATTGATCTGCTAAAAAATCGAACCTCTCAAGTGTCTTCTCCTTCACCACATCGACCTCTTCTTATAATCCATTGTTGAAGCAACAACGGTTAAGATTAAAACATAATCGATGGCTAGGATCACCTCTGGATCGATCCATGTGAGTTTCTAGATCATTATCGCCTTATCTCAATTAACACTGACTAATTAACCATATTCCTCAAGTTTAGAATTAGGAAATATTTAAAAATTGGTTAATAATCTAATCGAGACACTTCTAGGTGGAATTTCCAAAAACGATTTATGAGTTTTGGAGATCTCATGTATTCTAATCTCTCCAACAAATTTCGTAACTAGAACACGACCTTCGATGCTATAAAAACTAACATACAATAGCATATAGTTGTATATATAGGGAATATAGGTAAAGTTTTGTTGATCATATCTATATGCTATCTAATGCATGATACAGTGAAAGAACGCCGCATATCATACATCTGAAAACAAATAAAAAAATCACAAATTTAATTTGAATCTTTAAGTTACAAATGCCATTCCACCTAATGTTTAAGTCCTGAATTTCACCTTCCATTCACTTATAATATTCTAAACTGTTGCTTGTGCCTGAAAGGAAAGCAAAATGCATTTTTGTGTCTTTAAAAATCCATTTCACCTCCCATGTGTAAGGGAAAAATCCTAGAAGAATTTAAAAGCTTTGAAAACAGGGGCTAAGCACTTGTAGATGAGCAAACTCGAAAGCATGTGATTTAGCCAACCACAATTAAAAGCTTTGAAAACAAGGGCTAAGCACTCGTAGATGAGCAAACTCCAAAGCATGTGATTTAGCCAACCGCAATTAAAAGCTTTGAAAACAGGGGCTAAGCACTCATAGATGAGCAAACTCCAAAGCATGTGATTCAACCAACCGCAAATATTCGGACAAGAATTATCATTTGCTATTTTCAAGATTCAAGGCACAAAAACTTCAAATTATGCAAATGTTTGATGATTTCCTTATGGTTTCTTTGCTAAAACTTGTTATTGGAGGAAACAAAACAGGACTAAAATTTACAGACGAGTATCAATGGGCTAAGCTCTTGGCTTGGTGTCATTGGAGGTTCTGCGATGAGCATCAAGGGATGCATTCCCTTCTTGCTCATACAAGGATCAAAGTTGATCCAATCCATATAATAGCGTGTATAAAGCCTAGTCTTCGGGCTTGTTGTGAGCTCAAGGTGGAACTGGATAGTAAGGATTTGTTAAAATCATATTTAGTTGTGGGTAAAGAAGCTTCGATAGCCTTACGTAGAAGGTGGAACTGGATAGTAAGGATTCGTTAAAACCATATTCAGTTGTGAGGAAAGAAGCTTGGGTAGACTTATGCAACACCTCTGAAAGAATCCTATCCTCTCTTCTATGTATCATTCAATGATGGAGGTGAGATGAGGAAGGAAGAGGCACTCCGACAACTCTGGTGCGAAATCAATTCTAGAAAGCAAAGGATCTGCAAGAAACATCTCTACGATATGAACAAAAGCATTTGTATCATTGTTCTTTATTTACCAAAGCAATACCAAATTGAGATGTGCCCAGGAAGATAGATAGGAATTAAGAACAGGTGCAGCACAGAAAATTTTCAGCAAATTTAATTTTCAGTAGGCCTAGAAACCTTGACGTATTCCTAGAATTATTGTAATATCAATCATAAATATTTGGCCAGCCTTTTTCAAACACAGATAGATAGGAATAGGGAACACTATGGAGTCAAGTTTTTGATTTTTTTTTTTTTGGAAAGATTTAAGTTTTGTTTTTTTAAATGTGGCGTATTTCCTATAAAATAATTTCATCTTTTATGTATAAATTTATATGTTATGTTCTCTGATAATAATAAAAATAATAAATATAAGAAATAATATATTATAAACATAAATAATAATGAAAAAAAAATATAATAATAAAAATAACTAATAACAATAAATAACGATATTAGAGTTCTAAATAAATATATATAAGTAAACTATAAAAATGGTAAAAATAAGTAAAGTTTACAAAAAGTGAAATAAAATAAGAAAGAGTTAAACTAAAAGAACTATAAAAATAAGTAAAGTTATCAAAAAGTAAAAATGAATAAAATAAGAAAGAATTAAATTAAGAGAAATATTAAATCAAGTAAAATTTAAAATAAAGAAATAAAAGTTGCATATTGACACATGGAATGTGGTCCCTTTTCCATTGTTTGGTCTATTTAAGAGATGATGAGGAAGACGAGATTTATTAGAAAAGTGTCGTGAGATAAATGATTCTTTGGCAGTAATGCGTTGATTGAAGGCTTGAGGGTGGCCAATTGTAGAAAGATTTTGTGCAGTTAGCCTATGGTTGGGTGGAGAGTTGTCCGCAAAACTTTGTCGTGGATAGCAGGATTCAAATAACATTCAACTCCAAAATTACAAGTAAAGAATATCATCGCTACAAATAAGTTATTTTTTCTCCTATTTCTAAAAAATTCTATGCTAATTAGTTGAATAAAGGTGTGTTAAATGTAAATCAGGTAATTAATCTAATTAATTGCATATTTTAATTTCGAAGTTGTTACATATGGTGTCAAAGCCAAGTTTCCACCCTAGGTACACGTTAAAAAAAAAATTAATAAATAAATCTATCAAGAATTTTTGAGAAAATTAATCAAAATAAATTCAAAAAATAAAAATAATTTGTTTATGCTAAATGCATCCTAATATATATATATATGTTTGTACAATAAAATAATTATCATATAAATTACTAAATGAATACCATTTCTTTGTTTTAGAAAAATAGATAAACTTTTTATTATTAAATATACAATAGACACTTCTTTGCATATATACGCACTCTACACTACAATATATTAACATGCATACCATATAACTATGAATATCAAGTACTTCAAAATTGTTGATACCTAATCATCAAGATTGGGTTAATAGGTGTAATTGATGTAAATAAATAATAGAAAATATGAAGAGTCACCGGGAGATGAAATGAACAGTCTCTCCCACTTGCATATAATAAAGACCAACCTGAATGAATATCATGAGTTGTTTTGAGGAGTTACCTCCTAGTCTGACATGGTATCAGAATCAGTGCCATTTTTGGCTTCGAGCTCCATTTTGTAACTCCCTTCTGCCATTTCTTCAGAAGTTTGTCCTGCATTTTCCTGCCAATTTTCTTGGTATAGCTTCCCACGCTCCTCCACTTTCATGCTCTGCCACGTTCTTTTCCCAGAATATTGCATTGATGTGGTCTGACATGGTGTGGTCCAATAGCACTGCTCTCTAGCACTCCTAGTGAGAATATTGCATTGGTGTGGTCTAATAACGCTACTCTCTGGCACTCCCATATCAGAGTAATAACTTATGAAGCGTTTTGAAGCGTTTTTTTTCATAAGCTACTCCAATGGTTTGCAACCTGCGTCGGAGGATGCAATTGTAGTCATCGTGTATGAGGGAAGTTGTGTGATTGAAGGGGCAAGAAGTGGTTGTATTTTCAAATTTTCCATGCATACAACCCTAGCCTCCTCTCCCACTTTCACGCATACCTTGGCCCTCACTCTATGCACTATCTTGGCGATCTCGGCCCTCTCCACTCCAACGGTGGTGGCCTATGGTTGATACGTTGCTATTCGAGTGACCTTGGTGTGGCTCTTGCCGCATGCGAAGGAATGGTAACTGATTACATTAAACGTTATGGTATTACATATAATGTTGTGGTTTTACATTAAATGTTGAATGCATTCATATCCCGCTGTCATATCTCAACATACATCTCCATCCGCTCTCCATACTTCTACACAGTTAAACACAGTGCCATCACTAGTTCATGGCTCCTCTATTACGTTGAATGTTGTCCATTTAATACACAGTTTTGTATTACGTTGAACGATGTCTGGTTAATACACAGTTTTGTATTACCACTTATTTCATAACTATGGGGCCTCCACCGCTGTTATCATCATCCATTTAGTTTCTTTTATGGTATCACTCCACCGCCGTTGTCATAATACTCCTAACACGACTTAATACCAACCTATTTGGCCATTAAGCCGTTCAATTGATACGCTGCTCCAATGCTATTGTTGTCTAGCGCCTATGCGTGAGAACCTCCTATCTTGCGCGAATGGTATGATTTTTTTTTAGTGACTGTGAGCTATTGCATTGTATATGGCATTGAATATTAGAGTCGATGAATGGTGAATGCTATTACCTTGCGGTGTATTGTATTACATTTTGTATAATGATACCTCTGTCTCCATATATCATAATCAATTTTTTTAGCAGCAGAAGTTTTTTTTCTCCACAAAAAGCACATTTTTTTTTGCCAACAGAAGTATTGTTATGAAACCAGCTCACAAAAAGATAGAAAAGAGAGATCCACGCCTTAGAATTCAGCCTCTTCGAGGGGGCAACCTCCTTTACATTACATAAATGAACAATTCTTGGATGATACA
>APFE030404488.1:68243-85173 GCA_000404065.3 Pinus taeda
TTTGCTCTGCAATAGAGGAGCTATTGCACAAATCTAGGCTCCAATGTACTGCTTCAACATCTGCCCACTGATTAGGACATCTAACAATCCATGTCACCCCAATCACTTGGCTGCCACAATCCTCCAACATTCATCATCCAAACTGGTCAATACTTGACCCAACACAAGTCACCAATGGAGGAGATACAAACTTTTGCATTGTTGTTCGTGGGCAGAGTTTTGGTCACTAGTTAGGGCTCCCACTATAACCTACAGCACCCCACCCTCCTTGCCCAAAACACACCTCAAATGATAAGGCCTCCTCTCCTTTACAAGCTAGGTGACCTTGTTGTGTGAGGAGGCTCCTACAACTCCACGTTAGGGCTGTTTTGACCAATGTTGTTAAAAGCGTGAGCGGGATTAAATCGGCGCGGGGAACAAATCGGAAAAAATCGGAAAAATCAGGAAAAAATCATTTGGTACAAAAATATTCATTTTTTTCATTTTTTTTCAATTTTTACAAAAATCGCGCTGCCTCGCCAGCCTGAGCTTTTTCCCAAAAAAGTGCACTTTTTAAAAAAACGCGCTTTTTCAAAAAAGCGCGCTTTTTCCCAAAAAAGCGGCATAAAAATTTAGCCCGCTTTTTTCTTATAAAAAGTGCGATTAAATCGGGCTAGGGAAAAACTCGCGATTTTTTTAAAAATGCGTGATTTAATCGCGCTTTTAACAACACTGTTGACCCTCAAAACCTCACCTACAGGCCTGCACCGTAGTCATCACAGGAAGGTCCCTTTCCCGGCTTGTTTCATAAGGGTTTGCTCCGTTATCTTGCCCAGAACAGTCCTTTAGTTTGCCTCCTTCTCCACGTTGTCCAACTCTCGAAAACACCACTGTTTCGAACCTGCAATCAGTGAGATATGCAACCCTATCTAGGACTTTCTATTTCTGCATCAAAGCACCTCCATAGACGCTATATGCTTGCATCCTTCACACAGAAATATGTGGCCTCCTCTAGGCTACCTTTTAGACTTCTCGGCTACCCAGACAGCCCTATCTTCCACCTGCAATCAACACAAAGGTTCTTGGCATATACCCAGAGGTAACCTTCACATTTGATGCCCAGAATTACCCTGATAGACCTCGGCCTTACTCCTCCCTGCTACACTGGCTAAACCTGCCCAATCCCTGATCAAGACAGTCACAAGAGTGCCCTACTATCTCCTTCACTCGATCATCTAGGGTTGCGGCCTAGAATAGAGACTCCTCCTCAACTGAGCTTCCTTTCTGCTCTTCAAGTCATGCGTTGCACCAACATGAATGTCCATACGCCTTCACAACACCTCTTATTTATACACCAAGAAGAGGGATTCTTCAAGTCATTCTAGGGCTTGAACAGTTGTCACAAGTAATTTTTACACCAAGCAGACCCTGACACTTGATGTGCAAACCCATTAAATAACTCAAAAATTCATATCTCCATTTCTACAACTCGAAAATGGATGATTCTTGTTGAGTCGGCTTCATCTCGATGAGAGCTATCATCCTCATCCATCACATGTCGAAATGTGCTCATGGCCCAAATCACGATGGGTGCAAAAGCCCAAACTTGGGTTCCAAGCCCACAAGCGACTCTTGTGGCGCTTTGTCCTCCAATCCCCAAACCCTAGGGCTTGGAGTACCTCCCAAGCTACAAAAGTCAACAGTTGTAAATCTGCCCACGATGGATCCATCATCCACTTATACCAAAAGGGAATCCTATTTTAGGAAAGAGATCCGATCCAAATAACAAAAAAAAAACAAGAATCCGATGGAGATCTGAGATTCTGAGCAGAATCAGATGCAGGTTTGGGGTGCCCTAAGGCAAATTGGGTAAGTGAATATATTTCCATTTCCATGAATGAGGGTGCCCTAAGGAAATTCGTTAAGTGAATGCATTTCCATTCCCATGAATGAATGGCTACTTCCGAGTACAAACTTTAAGAGTTGTGGATACGCACCCTGAGCTCTGCTACGCTGTTGCAATTGAAATGAATTCTAACTGTCATCATCACCAAAAAGGAGATGCATTAAAAAGAAGTCAGACCATGTTTGGAGTGAAAGCTTCATGTTTTCAACTTTAAAAACTACACGTACACATGTTTCATTCAATAAAGAAAAGGAATCGTTCCCTTTCAAACAACCTTCATGCAGGTTTCTCTCTTATTCCATTCAATTTGTGTAATAGCTATGTGTCCAATATATATGTAGGCATCTAACATCAGCAAACATTCACATGAAACAACCTAGATTTGTTTAGACTTGGCAAACATTCATATGCTACAACCTATATTTGCTTCAGACTTAAACCTTTCACAACCCTTCATTTCATGCTCATATAATTTGTAGCAGATTGTATATCTAATGCAGAAATCAATGATTAACTGCTAATAGGGACCAAACATCATTAACCAATACCAGCAAAAAAAATATAAAACAGCAAAGCAAAAAAAGGTCTGTACAACTTATTAATAAGTTCAAGCTTCCAAATTCTACCCTTTAACAACTTCTGTTGCAAAATCTTAATTTCTACCCTTTAGCCGATTGGAAAATAATTCTAGAGACTGATGTGATCAAATAAAGCAAGTTTTCCTTGAAAAGCTCGAATGCCTATTTTCAGGTGAGGTGATCTCCCCCAGCTGGAAGCCAACACAGCTAATTTGTAACAGATTGTATATCTAATGCACATTCAGAAATCAATGATTAACTGCTAATAAGGACAAAACATCGTTAACCAATGCCAATAAAAAATATAAGACATCAAGGAAAAAACAGGTTTGTACAACTTGTTAATGAGTCCAAGCTTCAAAATTCTACCCTTTAACAGCTTCTGTTTCAAAAACTTAATTTCTACCCTTTAGCCGATTGGAAAATAATTCAAGAGACTGATGTGTTCAAATAAAGCAAGTTTTCCTTGAAAAGCTCGAATGCCTATATTCAGGTGAGGTGATCTTCCCCATCTGGAAGCCAACACTGCTAACTTTTAGCTTCAAGTTACCAAAATAACTTTGCTTGTCTACCATCATAACCTGACATGACAAATGTAACTTAAATCCCCTTTTAGAAGGTCCTTCGATGGATTTCCTAACATGGTGGTTACTGGTTACATAGTAATTAATTGTCACTCTATGGTCATTTTATTTACTCTTCAATCAACCAATCTTTCCTTGTCTCTGACAAAAATACGCTGTCAACAACAATATTTCAGCACTGTGCTTTAGTTGTTCAAGTCCACCTTTAATATCAGAGTTGCTACCATATAAAATCATTTTTGTGTCTTTTTAAACAAATCGCCAAATTGTACATGATAATGGATCCCAGTAGCACATATCTTTGCTACTTTGAAGTGATCTACATAAACATGAGAAAAACAACAATTTCCTGGTTTGAGGGTTTATTCATATTTTTAATTCGCATCCTCAAAGAGGGTAAATCAGTCGCAATAAAACAGTTTTAAGTAAAAGTAAAATTTTATAGCAAATCCACAGGGCACGAAACAAAGTAGCATAATAAATACAAGCAATCCCTTCTGTGACAAATCCCAAACTAGAGTTGTAGAATAAAGATGCCTACAATTAGACATAAACAGAATTTCAATAAGCCAAAATGATACAAGAATAATACAAACCGGTATACTAGATCTGGAAGGATGCTAGAATGGCTCACAGACATAAAGGATTCCATCAGGCATTCTCCTCCTAATGGAGCTCTTATAGAGAGAGAAATAGCCCATGCTGTTCCAGAATTCAATAACCCTGCTGCATCTGAAGAATGCACTTCTTTTTGTGGTGGAGTTTGGACTGCAACCTGTTCGTCAAGCGAGGATAAAACTCAGATTAGAAAGCACACTGGAATGATAATGCCTGTTACTAACCAATAGGAAATTATATAGAGGCTCAAAGTTGATGTCTTTCACAATCTATGAAACTTGAAAGTAGAAACTTTGGCAAATAATAAGTATATAGAATAACCAGTATTGATGAAATACAATAGAAATTCATGAGATAAATGGATAACAGACATTCATAGAGCAATAACAAAATAGTTGTTTAGTATAGAGCCTGTGGACTTCTTATGCCTAAAGTCGGACAGAGTAACAATAATGATTAACAAGTAAGGTTTTATATATATTTACATCGAGACTTATACTGGCCCTTTGAATGACACCCTGAACATGCTGTGGAAAGCAATGAGAAAGGCCTGGAATTGTTGCAAAAATCCAAGAATAAAAACTTGCAGCTGTTATTTCAACATTTGCATATGATGTTTTACTTGAATTCTCTCGGTGCAATTCTTCTCTGTCAGATCCACAACAAATCACAATTGCTGATCTTACAAGATGATTTATTTCTGGGAGCTGTATACTACTTGCATCTTCTTTCCCTCAATGTAGATCTGGAAACCACGCATGATGTTCCATAAGCCAACAGAACCACAAAAATACATAGATGTCATTTTCACTGAAGTGCCCATCAATTTTGTCAGTCTCATGATCTGTAACTTTCAGCTTTGAAGAAAGTTGAGCCCTTTTCCTTACTTCATGAAAGAGCATAAACAGCAGATTAACAGATTGAGATGCAGATGTTTGCATGCAACACTTATCATAACCTCTCAAGAATGCTGGCCAAAATACTTGCCCATCTTGTGGAGTAAAATAGATTGAAACTATTGTTGGACCAAAATCTGTCAGCAACTTTAGGCAATTCAGCAGGGACTGCATACTCTTCACTCTCTAACTTGAAGAACCTACAACGAAGACATTCCTGAAAGACAAGAAACCATGTAAACAGCCGCTAATTAGTTACAAGAAAATTCAGAAGTTACAAACGAAGAAATAAAACAGAATCTTATAACTGGATATGTACAGAAATCAAATTTTTCTAGGAAATTACAAATTAAGATGCTCGTGTTAGAACAGATCCAAGAAGGAGAAAATTGAATAGCTAAACTTTTATGATCCACCGATTAGAAAATTCTCCTCCAGTCAAACATTGATAGATTAACAGAACCCATGAGCAAGCATAGCATCTGTTTCATGGCTAATTCTCAATGACGTTGACATGGCTAATTCACATCCATTTCAAACACTTCCGGGATGACGCATTACTGCCACCATTAGCCATAAGTTCGCAAGGGTTAAAAGATATCTTTATGATTACACGGCTCGAAATGCAACCAAAAATAGAAACAAATAAATACCCAAAAAACAGTGATATCTTCGTAACTCAAACATTGCAGAAGTCCAATTTGCACCGAAAGCCTACCCCTCATCAAAATCACCAAAAACACAACGTTGTAAGCCACACGAAAAATCTGAATGCACCCATAGAATGAAACGCATATTCGAGCTCGAAGACATACCACCGGCAAGCCAGTATTTTCTGATTACATCAAAATTCGTCTAGAATCAAATGAAAAAAATTGCAAAACTACACTCCTGTGAAAAGTTGCAAGTGCATGCTTTGATTTTGATTCGATTCACATTCTGTTGTGGGTTGTGAGCCTGCTGCAGCACGAGGTCCATCATATCCTTAGCCACATATCGGCCGGGGAGCCAACCAATCAATTGGTGGAAAGTTGAAACAAGATGATAAAGGTTGTTGCACTTTAAACAAATTAATCCTCCATCCCAAACCTGCCCCAAGAACAATGAATTTTCAATATTCGACCAAGAAATTAAAGATTTGGAAGGCATTTTCTTGAATGAAATAGGTCATCGATTGCCAACAGACCGTTGCAAAATCTGCCTGTTCGTAAGTGCTTATGAAAGTCTCTTTCAGGAGAAGGATTAGGGGATTTTGATACCTCAATTAACGCTGAGCATATTTTGCAATGGCCGTTGGAAATCGACTATCTAGTTCCTGGAATTAATAATTATAACCTAATAATCCTCCTTATGAAAGGGATTTTGATACCCACTTACCCGACGAGCATATTTTGCAATGGCCGTTGGAAATCAGCTATCTAGTTCCTTGAAAACTGGGGCTTCAATAGCGGCTGATGCACCAGTGCTTCATTGTTTGCACCAGTGCTTCATTGTTTTTTCCCTTGTGCGTGCAATATTGTTGCCCGCATGGAGAATAACTTTGCAAAAATGACTGTAGTTTCACTTCTCACAATTATCATCGAACTCTCTGCATTCTTGTTATCTAGCAGTTCTGCTACCGATACCATGAAACACTGTATAGAGGCCTTCTGGGAGACATAGAGAATTATGGAGCTTTGTTGAAACTTCAGATCTGGAAGTTGTCATGGTGAACAAACAAGCGGACTAATTATTCCAATTATTAAGCAAACTAATTATTCCAGAGTCTGAAAAAAAATACAAGACATGCATCTTCCCATTAACAAGTTTGAAACCAGAACTATCCAAAATGCCAAAGATACTCTCGAGTAATTCATAAGTATGGGGAAGCCAAAGGCGAATGCATCAGTAGTTCTAGATATCACTCCAAGAATTGAAAGGCAGTAATGGCAGGGAAAAGCTTGTCCAAGCTATGTGAAAGCATTAAAAATCATTCGGACAACAAAGAACAAACTCTCTATTACATCTAACATGTGTCCTATGTTTTCCGAATGATTTTTAATGCATTCACACAGCTTGGACAAATTTTTCTCTGCAATTACTGCCTTCCAATTAGTGGAGTCATATTCCGAACTATTGATTCATTGGACATTTGCCTTTTGCTTCTCCATACCTAAGTGGCTGGAGAACTTCTTTGGCATTTTGGAGAATTCTGACTTCAAATTTGTTAATAGGAAGATCACGCCCAACAATTTGTGTCATTTTTTCAGACTCTGGAATAATTCGTTTGCTTGTTTGTTCAGCCGGGCGAATTCCAAACCTGAATTTTCAACAAGCTCTATAATTCCCCATACCTCCTAGCAGTAAGCCTCTACACAATGTTCCACAACATCCATAGCAAAATGAACAAAGAACCTGCCATATTCTTTACAGAAAACAAAAAATTCGATGAGAATATTGAGAAGTGAAACTGCAATCATCTTTGCACAACTCTTCTCCATTTTGAAAGTCTTTTCGTCCTCTATCACACCTGAAAATATCCATAGAATGAAATCACACATTCAAGCTCGAAGACATACATCCAACAAGCAGCTAATTTCTGTTTACATCAAAATTTTTCTAGAAATTCAGTCTATCACCTCTCATGAAAAAGAAACGCTGAACTACACTCATGATCAGAAACAGAAACAGAGAGTGCATCAAGCGTAAACCTATTGAAATTTTATAGCCTTTTCATCTTCTCACACGGAGTATCAAATTGAATTGATGGCATCACCAGAGAACCCAAAAAAGGATCTCACTCAACACACTCAATTGCAAAATCTACTACTAGCATTTGCACCAAAACGTGCAGGGACACGTCAATAGTGTTTCGGGATCTTGAAACCCTTCGAATATATATATAATAACATTTGAAATAAAGGCAGAAGGATATGCGGGCCTTGGCAATGAAAACCACATGGCTTGGAGCAAAATTAAAATGAAGGAGGAAAAGGAAAATATTCATCATTATTATGATACACATCCTACTCCACTGGATATATAAAAGGACTCGCCAATGGCACTGAGGATGGCTATTGACTAATAGAAACTGGTTAAGCCAGGCTCACAGATTTGATGTCAACTGCATTTTAGTGCACATGTTTGAACTTGAAGCCTCAACACATGTGGAAAAGCAAATCGAAACCACCCAAAATCTTGATCAACACGTTTGAAAGCAAATCGAAACAAACCCAAAATGAGGCAATGATATCCCAATCTTATCAGTGGTAAATAACGTACTCAAGCTTTCACTTTACAGGAATCAAATAGAATGAAAAAACAAGAAAGGACCAAAGTTAAAAGATCACAAAATATTGTTGTGTCAAAGAGTGAATACGGAAACCCATTCAAGTACAGCTAACAATATCACTGCAAGTTTAAAAGACTATCACTCCAAGATAGGAGGCATACCATTTAGCGCAAAACAGTCAAAGGATCTCTTTGGCACAGAGCTGGGTGAAATATTAATTGTTGATACTGATCTTGAGGGTTTTTTTGGAGAATTACTGAATTCTGCTATTTGGATATGTTTCCTGTTTCCTTGTTCTTTGCCGATTTACCATGCTTACAATACTTGTTCATTTTTTTGCTTGAAAATGCAGACTGACTGGAATCCATCTCATCCTCACAAGATGAAACTTCAGATCCCTCACTTTGGGAGCTGAAATGATCATGATCACAGTTGTTCGAAGATCTCACACTTCTAGAAACTGTTGGTGAAACAGATTGTCGCCTCGATCTATTTCCAGCCTCACTTCGAGGCCTTGATGCAGGAGACAACCCACGCCTTGATGCAGGAACTGAACCTCTTGTCCTAGATATGGGGCGATCACTTATTGATGTAAGAAGCTTTGGAGGGGTCTCTGCTGTGAATCCAGGAATGTTTTAATGCCAAGACTGTAGCTTTGGGGAGGAGGGCGCTGCACGGTTTGCTTTTCCAGATGAAGATGCACCCCTTGCCACTGAACCACTAGATCCAGGGCTAGATCTTCTAAGTGTTGGAGTTGGGAACCTTATGGACAGTGTGGAAGGCTTGGATGTTGGTGTAGATGGCCTGACTGAAGGTGTTAGAAATCGCAAAGTCGGACTCCCACTAGCACTTGGACCTGAGGATGCCCTTGTCCTGAGAAAGGTGTTTACACTGCTTGAACAAGATGATGGACTTGATCGACGTGGACTAGCACTGCTTCAAGAAGCCCTAGAAGTAATCTCCGTCTGAAATAGTGATCATAACAAATGCAATGAGCACTAAAGTACAAATCACGTTGTATGTAACAATCAGAAAACATCCTCCTATACGCAACAGGAATCATAATAATACAATGAAATCGGCATATAAAGGGTACCACATCCTCTTGAAGCCAGAATACCCGTATAAAGGGCATCTTACCTGTTGGATGCCCAAATGCCCTCATCAATAGTCATCATGCCTACACAAAAGCTAAATAAACAAAAGCATAAAAACGTAGCTTCCGACAATTCATTTCCTTCTCTAGAACAAAAAGTTTGCTTAAATCACTCACCCTTGATGTTGTAGGTTGACTTCGAGGTCTGCCTCTCAATGAAAGATTAACAGTTGGCGTTTCATCATCCAGAGAAAGAAAGAGGGGTGTATGTGGAGGAGTTAGAAGCCTGTATTAACATCACAACAATATGTCGATAAATAAGAATCACGTTTGGAATAATGAGTAAAAAAAGTAAAAGCTGATGCTTAATAATAAGTAAACAAAGAGTAAAAAGCTATGCAAAGCACTACGGGGCTTTGCAGTTTTTTGTTTTTTGTGCAACTGTTTGACCTTGGTTTTTATGTATTTTTCTATTTTTCATTGTAAAAATGTATCTTTCCTCAATAGATAAATACAAAAATGCATACAAAAATGCATCTTTCCTCAATAGATGATGAATATGATGAATATCCAGCCTTTTCAGTTTCAAGCCCCTGCCCATTATTATTATCTTATACACTTTTAGCACGAGGACTTTTAAACTAATAGTTGTTGAAATACTTCATTATAAGTTGATATCAAAGGATTCCACATTTTCTACTCTCTCATCTCCAACTTACCTTATCAAACCTTTTCAATTTCAAGCCCCTGCCCATTATTATTATCTTATACACTTTTAGCACAAGGACCTTTGAACTAATAGTTGTTGAAATACTTCATTATAAGTTCATATCAAAGGATTCCACATTTTCTACTCTCTCATCTCCAACTCACCTTATCCTCTCATTTGAAAGTGTCTCCACATTTCACTAAAACCCATTAACGGGCATCCTAAGGTTTAATCTCACCAATATGTTTGACCTCATTACTGTGAAACCATTGAGAATAGAGTCATCAACACATTTAAGCATGTAACATAAATTGTCTTTTATCAAAGTTCAATAGTCCAAGATAAAATATAAAGACTTTCATCATCAATGTTGTAAACATCAGCATTGGGATAAAATCAGTAAGGGTTTGGAAAACCAAAATATCATAAAAATCGGGTAAATATCGATAAAAAAACAGCAAATATCGGCAAAATTAAGATACCATAAAAATATCTTTAAAAATCGGCAAACATCTGTTAGGCCAAAGAATCATGGTTTCAAGATAAAATCAGCATGTTATCTAGATGTTCTCAACACTACTCATTATACATAAATTGCATATAGACAAAATGGATATGATCAAGTAATGGATGGAATTGACAACAATTCATCGGAGCATAAAATTCCATGAAACAATTATTTTGCACATTACAAAAGACAATATAGAACTCTAGATATGGAAATAAGAGGGGTGTGTTTTGGAGAAGTTAGAAAACTGTGTCAACATCACAAAACAATATCTCAATAAATAAGAAACACATTTGCTAACTAAGAAGCTATTGTAAAACAGGTAATAGTAAGTAAAAAAAAGAATAAAAAGCTGATGTCATTGTGCTTTGCAGTTTCTTGTGCACTTATTTGACCTTGGTCCATATGTATTTTTCTACTCTTTCATTGCAAAAATGCATCTTTCAGATGAATATCAGGCCTTTTAAGTTTCAACCCTTGCCCATTATTTTTGGCTTATACACTTTGAACTCTGGAACATATTACATTAGTTACATTCTTCCAACCATATAAAACTAATTATTAAATGTTGTTGAAGTAAATATTCAGCTATTTTGAAATTCATATTTAAGATAAATGGGCTGTAACAACCAGTGCTAGGTAGCCAGACATCTATCATCTGTGAACTGCATCCAAAATTCCTTCATCATTAAGGTATTACAGTAATACATAAAATAAGAAAAAAAATTATTTTTAGCTTACACACTTTGAACTCTAGAACATGTTACATTAGTTACATTCTTCCAACCATATAAAACTAATTAAATGTTGCTGAAGTAAATATTCAGCTATTTTGAAATTCATATTTAAAATAAACGAACTATAACAACCAGTGCTAGATAACCAGACATCTATCATCTGTGAACTGCATCTAAAAAAATTCCTTCATCATTAACGTATTACAGTAATACATAAAATAGAAAAAAAATTAACTCAAGCAGCAACTTTTTAACTCCTTCGAAACTTGACCACTGACAAAATATGAAGCATAAAGATTTCGTTGAACAAGCTTAAAAATTTTCGTGTCCGAAGATCTCACACTTTGCATGAGATGCTAATGCTCAAACGTATTTATAAAAAATTGATAGTTTCCGTTAATCCATAGCAGAATTAAAATCAATATGATCAACAAGAGTTTGAGCGGAGAGAAAGTGCTTTCCATATAAAAAGGCAGTTGTTTATAATGAGATTTTTTGGAAGTGTTTTTGGTGGGATTTTCCGGTCAAAATCCGACAGCAATTTATTGGAATAGCAGGTTTGATAGCTAGTTTCTGCACAATCAAAGCGTCCCAGGGGTTTTTCAGGGTGCTGAATCCAAATATGCAGTTAAAAAACCATTTTAACTACAACAAATCAAGATTTAACCTCAATTTCTTCCGCCGGATTCTGTCACTGGAATCTCCAAAAAATCGCATTATAGACAACTCCTATAAAAAGCAGTTAACACGATCAATATTTTCAAGAAAGTCCGTTACTATTTAGTAAATCCAAAGTTTGAAAATGGCGCAGACATCTAAAGTACAAAACAAACCTTCAAACAGAGTACTACTACCAAGGAAACCAACAAAGTTTCAAAAAACATAAAGTTCAATAAAGCAGAGATCCAAAATTTACCCAAAAAGAACTTCAAACAGAGCAGAAACAAAACTTCACCGTCAAACAAGAGAAATCTACAACCATACAACAACGAAGGTATTAACAACCATAACTCGGAAACAAAACTAATAGAGAATAAACCAGAACAAAGTTTAGTGAAAAATCCTGGAAACTCTAGGAGAGATCCGGAAACTCTGAGTCTATCATATTCTTCACTTCTTCTATACCTCTAGGTTTCATTAGGTACTTGTATGTATTTGTCGTTAAGCCCCCATGTCAGCCATTGTCAGCCATTATCATAAGCTTTGTTATTTGAAGGGTCACACTGCAAGAACATAATGGGATTGCATTATAAATATTGCCGCCCTCCTTGGCATAGAATGGCAGGCCGGACAGAAAATGTCTTAAAAAGACTGACCTTCAAAAGAATTTGAAATAAAAAATTTCAAAGATAACAACTTTTTGCAAGGTCCCGCGCATCAAAATTAGGCCAAACAAATGATGCTTAAAAAACACCCATTTATCTTGCATATTTAGAAAACATTACAATCTGAAGTTTTGTTACCATTGACAAAAGAACAAGAATTGTGACAACTAATATCAGTCAACCTATTCTAGAAATACTGTTCCATATAATTCCACCACGTATCTATGCTAACCATACCTGATAACCTTTTTCATAGAGCATAAATTAATCAGCAGTTTGCCAGTTTAATTCGGCAATTAACATAGCATCTCCACATAACAAGACAAAGTATTACCTATTATTTCACCACAATGCATTTTTGCCAGTTTACTTCGGCAATTAACATAGCATCTCCACATAACAAGACAAAGTATTACCTATTATTTCACCACAATGCAATTTTTCGCAAGGCTCTTCTTCTCCCGTCAAGAGTTCTCGTGACTATTCCAAATGAATATACATCAGCCTGTTACACAACAGCTTGACGATCAAGACCGGAGGAAACAATGCTAATGATAAAAATCACTGCAAGTAACAAACTTCAAACGGTAATAAACATGAACAATAATGGTAAAATAATTTATCAGTCACCTTGCCATTTTTTCAACTTGGAAGCTCTAGTGTCATCCATGGGGCAAAGTTCCCCGAACACCACTAGGCACCCTCGTTCGTTGTTTTATCTTTGATAAGACCAGATCACCAATCTGAGACCAACTTAACATATAAGTCCTTCGCGCCATATAGCATATCCCAAATCTGGGAGAGATTCAAGACATGCTATATACACATTTGATTTTTTCTTGGGAGCTTCAAGACATATACTATAAACACATTTGAAACTTTCCACAGCAGTGAATAGCATGGAGAACTTATGGGAAAACCAAATGTTACATTTTACTTATGTGGCAACTAACATATTGACAAAAGGAGGTGTAGATATGCTATATGGAGCGTCATTGGCATTCAAATAATTTTCAGCCAATTTTCAGCCTTTTAATCACACAAATAATGGTGATAAACATGCATAATTTTATTTTTTTTATTTTTTTTTTGCAAGGAAAGCAAAAGCAACACACATTTTTTAATTCCTAGTAATGCAGCATACCTTGCAGATGGGTCTACGAGGTTCTCTCATATTAACCAAAAGATTATCACACTTCAAATCAAGTGGACAATGTTCTTTTCATGCAAATATTGCATACCACATGCAGCATCACAGGCTATAAAGAGTCTTTTGCATCGACCAATTGTTCTGCAAATGGTCTTTAGCAGATTGTTAGTAGTAGGAATGCAATTACACAATATTTACGAAAACTATCACACAACATGCTAAAGGCTTGAATATTAGTTTATTTTCACAATGAAGAGACTAAAAGGTATTTTCCAAAAGTAGAGGTGTCCTTATTTGTCCTACTTGTTTAGAACTTGTTCAAGGGACCCATTCACAATATACTTGGTGATAGTTTCCAGAGTCCCATCTAGTGCATCTACAACTATGCCATAGAAAGACACAACGTTGGGATGGTGCAATTGACCTACAATACTTACCTCTCTCCAGAAGTCTGCTCTCTATACAAGACAAAGAGATAGACAAAGAGAAAAATAGTCCATTGAACCTAAAGATCAAGATACTCAAATTGAGTGAATATGCTTTTGAGAATGCCAAAGGATAGAAACATAGAAGTGTGTATTCTTCACAAATAATCAAAGATTATATCTGCACCACATCTAGAAATTCACTCTTGCTTAGTTACGTGAACTTTAAAATGATAATACAAAACAATTCATAGGGATAGATATCAACCATTCATTCTTGCTCTGATTGTCTTCATGTAAAACAATTGGCTTTACTTATGGTTGTATTTGGGATTGAGATATGGAAATGTTGATGCACTATAGATACAGTGTGAAAATTCCAAAACTGGAACTTTATTGCAGCAACTGGTATTATTTCTCATAATTGTTAATAAATTTAACAATTTATCTGCTACGACAAATATCGAAATAAACACACTACAACCTTCACAAATAAAATACTGCAAAAAAATAATGCACTGGAAACTAAAAAATGCTAGCACCCACATAAAATATGAGACAATTATTTTTGGACAAAAGTCCCCAGAAAACCCAACTTGGGAAAATCGGTGCAGCAACTAATGGTTTTATTATTAAGCAGCAGTGAAAAATCTGAGTACAATCTAGATGCCTGAAAATGGCAATCCACAACAAGAAAATTTGGGCAAAATACTGAAGGGAATTTCCCTTCTCCCACAGGCAATCTTTGGCACAACTTGCCTTCAGCAAACTAGTCATCCAAACCCCTGCATGAGCCCTTCTGTGTTGCCTTTACATTGTCTCCCACACGTGTGGCTCGAAACTACCTCTAATGAAGTCGTTCTACCTCTAGCTACTAAGGAAATCGTTTCTCCGACCTTCTGGAACCTCTACCCGACTCCTGGAACTGAGAACGATTTGTCTCACCAACAAATCGATCTGCCTTGCTGCACCTACTACACAAAGCCTCTGCACTTAACTCGGCCCTCTTGTTGTTGCCTCTCCGGATCTAGAAATATTTCCTCTGGACTCACCGTCTCTGCCCCTCTCACACTGCTTCGATCTCTAGCTCTCTCTCTGGCAACTGACTGCTACTACTCTGGAAATCAATCTGCTCAGAAATTGAACCTTTCAAGCGTCTTCTCCTTCACCACATCAACTTCTTCTTATAATCCATTATTGGAGCATCAACAACAAAAACTAAAACATAATCGATGGCTAGAATCATCTATGGATCAATCCCTGTGAGTTTCTAGATCATTCTCGCCTTATCTCAATTAATATTGACTAATTAACCGTATTCCCTAAGTTTAGACTTAGAAAATATTTAATAATCAGTTAATAATCTAATTGAGACACTTCTAGGTGGAATTTTCATAAACAATTTATGGGTTTTGGAGATCTCATGTATTATAGCCTCTCCACCAAATTTCGTGGCTAGAACACATCTGATGCTACAAAAAATAACACTCCCTCTTAGCAAGGAATGTGTTCTAGTGTCGCACTCCCTGTCACAGCACATTATTTCTGCATCATCTCTTGTCACGTTGTTGATGTCTAGCCTATGTTACCAGAAACAGGAAATAGAACGAGAAACAAGAACGATACGAGAAACAGAGTTTGTAGGTTTCGTGTATAAGAAACGAGGAGAGAGAAAAAACAAGATTAAAGGTTAACAATATAAAACACAACATTAATCATAAAAATCTAATGTTCCCACATGTGAAGTTTTAAAGAAGCATTTATAAAGAGTGATTTACATTTAATCATAAAAATCTAATGTTTCCACATGTGAAGTTCGAAAGAACATTTAAAAAAATGATTTATTTTTAAGAAAGATGTCATAATTTGCCAAATCCAAAAATTTAGCCAATCATTAATTTCAAAAAAATAGCAAACATTTATGAGAATAAGAGATTTGAAATATAAATAATTAAATGTATCTCTAAAGCCACTTTTAGCAATTCATATGCAAAAAAACAAATAAACTTAATAATCTAGATTGTCAAGATCATTTTCTAGAATGGTTGTTGAGCTTGACCCAATTCCAAAAGTATTATTATGGTCACTAGACTTCTTGGTACTATGAAGCATGTCTTCAGCATTGTCTTGTGTCACCTCAAGTGGAAGCTCATCATCTCCATCATCTTGTGAACCACCACAATCCCACATTCTAGTGGGTCCAGTTTTATACTCTAATTGTTGTTGAGACAACAAGCATAGATTTGAGTGTACAAACACCAAATCTTGTGCATTTTTTGTACCTAGGCAATTTCTTTTTATGAATGTATAAAGGCATATTCACTACAGTGTCTTTCACATGCAGATGAACTAGTAACCTGTAAAACAAAATTAACATTATGTTAGCAATAGACATTTGAAATCTTAAAAGGAAAATAATAAAAAAATGAAGATTAGACTTAATTTCTTAAACAATAAATCAATACATTAAAGGTATTCGGTATGGATCTGTTGATGCCTCAAAAATCGTTGCACCAACATTGGGGGAAACCACCCGGTCCGGACCTTAGTGCAGCTCCTTTTCCGTTTGGGGTAGTGGCTCCGACTGGGGATAATGGGACCAGTTTCCCAAAAATAGATAAATGGGATGAATGAATACTTTGAAAATAATAGTAGTGATAGGTTGGTGACTAAAACTATTGACAGAAATATAAGTAAATAAAACTATCCCGGGAATCTATTTGAACTTCTAAAGCGTAGCTTTTGATGTTCTATATCCAAAAAATACAATTATATAGATGACTGCATTCTCAAGACATAGATATTAAATTATTCAAGATTACTGTACCTAAATAGTTAGGCACAACGATTAAGGCAATACTACTACACTCTATGCATTCATACCATTAACGCATACATGATTAAAAAATAAGGCATATCATCTAAACATCCAATAGTGGCATGAGTAAGATTTCCTGTTGTTGTGCATGCATACGATTAACAGTAGCAGGAATAATTACACAGTGAAATCACATACACAGAATGAATTGAAACAAAAGATAAAAATACCATTTGAATCGTAAGCCACTCCAGATATGAATCGCTATGTATGGCTTCTACCTCAATGCATAAACAATCTTCAAATCAATGACAGTAGTGCACAATTGAA
>APFE030404492.1:0-15765 GCA_000404065.3 Pinus taeda
CGCATGGAGGGTCATTTGTAGGTTAACCGTGCATGAGAGAAGCTTATGTAAATTTTCATTCTTTTATTAATAAATTGCCTGGAGTAGCCACGTTGGCGCAGGCCGTGGACTGTTTCCCTCTCTGAGGGTTTTAACCACGTCAAAATACTGGTGTATTGATCTGTGATCTGTTTGTGAGCGGTGTCCTTCTGGTGTTCTGTCTGAGGAACTTACCCTGTAAATTCCTACACTGAAATCCCAACTTGCGGTCTCTATGTTGGGCCTCATCAATGGCTAACCCAAAGGATGGTTGTGCATCCTCGTCTGTCATGGATTCAACATGAGCCTCCAACTGCTCCTCCATAGACAATCCAACACGCAAAACATGCTCGCCAATCAGCTGCAAGTGATTGTCGTCTGGTAACTCTGACATAGATCTTCATGCCTCTGTACCTATTGACTCCTCATCAACGGTGGAGATGTCTCCCGGCACCTCATCAATCTGTGGTGCACTACTATCACCTGAGTACTCAGTCACAACCCCAAATACCTCATCAGTGGATACCTCAACAACAGATGGCACCTCCTCAATGGTGACACCTTCGTGTCTGTTGGCACCTCATCAATGGAAGGCCTTGTGGGTGTGTGCTCTATTCTCTCCCCCAAAGTGTCAGCCAGAGCTATAAAAGGAATCTCCAACAAGGGTGACTCTTGCGTCACGCTCAACACATTGACATGTTCCTCTTGCTCTAGTGTGCCCAAAAAAGCCTCCTCCTTAAGCTCTTGATATCTAAAGCCAGGTCTCCACTAGCAAAAGCACCCCCTGGTCTCACCCTCTAACTGTCCCTGTCCTGTCAGCTCCTTTTGAGGAGATCTAATGCCCTAATTATGTGGACTTTCCCCACACAATGTAGATGGTTGCACCCCCACAGTCTGCGCACCACTAATGTCTATGTTGTAAGGATGAGAATGGATTTGGTCAGACACCTTCCTCAGCTGGGTCAATCTCTCATCATTCCAATGGATTCCACCCCAGAATTCCTCCATACTAAATCTTTTTTGAGCCATAAGTTGTTTATGGTTTAACCCATCACTTTGCATACATGCTCAAATCTTCCATGATCTAGATGGCTACCCCACAACTGGCCAAGATCATGGCTTTGATACCACTGTAATGTTCCAAAGTAGGAATACAAGTGATATAAAGCAAATAAAACTGTGCAAGAGAATATAAAAATGAAACACATTAAACACCCATGGAAATACTGCAAACAAGGAACTGTTGAGCCATATTATTAGAATTTTGCAAGCAAAATACAATATATATCGGAATGGGCTTGTCCTAATGGACAAGTTTGACAAAACCCAGGTGAGAAAATGTTGAACTGAAGGCTGCTACAACTGCTGCACCAAATTGAACTACACTGCCCCATAAAACTATTTTGTCTGCTGACTTTGAAGGGTTGGAATCACTGCTTCCTATGCTCAGAAAATTATGAGATTTCAACTCCGTTGGCCTAAACCCAAAAAAACCCACGAAAGAATTGGCCAAATGTTGACCTCGGAATTTTGGCTCAAATTCCCCTTAGCTCCTCTAGCTGTTGGCTGAGTTGCGACCCCTGTTTGACCCCTTAGATATGCCCAGAAAATTCTATAAAATCAGGAGTGTGATCCTTGCCCAAAACCCAAAAAAACCCAGAAAGGGTTTCCCTTGGTTCCAACCTTCAAAAATTGACCATTCACAGCTTGGCCCTCCTCCAATTTCAAATTCTATTGCTGTGACCGATCTTGTCAATCTCTGCTCTCCCAACTTCAACAATCCTCCTCAAATGGCCCTCCAAGTGATCTCCTACTTCTCTCGGCCAACTCCAACTCTACAATTCCTTTCTCCAACTCCCACGTGAGCCTAGTGGTGCCTCTCTGCGCATGCCACAAGTAATTGTAAATCGAACAGCTGGGATCTTGGCTCTATTGGCTCCAAAACTCACAAGAAAGGCTGACCCTTTATTGCTATCCCAATCTTCTAACTCTCTCGGCAAATGCTTGATCACTGATAGCTCCAAACTCCCCCTGTGTATTCTCCAGCTAGCCAGAAATACGCACTCCTTGTTGTGGTTGAATGGTAGTGTTGTACACACTCCCAGAACTCCCGAATTACTTATGGAACTGTCTCTCTAGGGCGGGCATGGATGGTCCCCCGAAATAGAGGTTGAATCTCCCGCTTGAGAGATTCGTGGTTAAACAACTGGTTGACTTAGCTAAACAACAGAGCGAACAGTCAAGTAATTTTGATTGCAAGTTGGAAGAATGAATCCAAATGAGAACTCTCTCCTCCTTTTATCTTTGTGGGCCTTACTTGCCTCATGTGGGCCCCTCCCTCCATCACTTTGAATTTCTTCCAAACCATTCGAATGGCCTAGTTTGAATTCCCATGTGGGTGGCCCCCAGCTTCCACTAACAACCAAATCAAGGCAAACTTCCTCCAAAGTCCCTAAGTCGAAAATGTTGGGTTCTTTCCCTTAGCCAAACTTTAGCAAAAATGTGTGGAAACACCCTGTTACAAATGTGTTTGAGAAGGGACATGACATTTTCAAGGCCTAGATTGGTCTCATACTCACATTATAGGGTTGATTCTAACGACTACCGCTATAACCTCTAGGTGCCATGTTTTCCCTTTCCATGGACATGGGTAAGTTGTATTTTGAGCTTATGACCTTTACAAAAGGAGTACCTTAATAGAATACTCTGTCACCAACTGGTCTACACCTTAGGTGCTTTTTATAATGAAGGGTATCGGGGTGGGTTTCGATCCACTTACGTGTAAATGAGTCAAGAGACCATTTTTAATATAGTCTCTCTGGGTGCAACCACATGTAGGACCACTACCTCATGGTATCCCCATAGCTTCATGATTAGGCCTTCATGAAAATTAAACCTGTCCCAACAATTTCTCCAAATAATTTTAGTTCTTTTATTTCACTCAAATTTTATAGCAAGTCAGTAGTTTTCGAGTCTAATTTTTCTTTTACGTGATTTGCTCATTCCAAGTTAGGGTTTAAATTTTAAATCTAATTTTTCACTTGGATTATGAAGAAATTATCTATGTGTGTTTAATTTTTAAAAGTGGATCAAAATTTCCTTCTAGTTTAAATTCTTAGGGTTTAAAGTAAATTATTCTCTTTATGCTTTGGGTTTTAAATAAGCCACAAATTCACTGCGAGGATGAATTCCAAATACCTTTTGGTTTTCTTCTCTTGAAATCATATCTTTAATTGAGCGTTGTAGAACACACAATATTGGAAACCAATTCAATTGTATATTAAGAATGGTGTCAAAGAATGATGTGCAATGTGTACATATTAATACAATATGAAAACCGTTGATTTAATTTCCAGGTTTTCTTGGACCCCATTAACTAATCACCATAATGCACACTAACCCAAACTACAATCCTGAGGATTAGATGTCTAACATTCACCCCTTAATCTGAAGGGATGTATCAAAGTCCAAGAATATGAACTAAAAATGCAAAAATGCATCACAACCAATGGTTGAGTAAGCTCTCTAGTGGTTTTTAAGAGAAAACCACAAACAATACAAAAAAGTGGGAGAACTGAAATTTCTCAACCAGTGATGGTTCAGAAATGACCACCAACTTTGGAACTATCATAGTAGTTCCTCAAATGAACCAACTTTGGAACTATCAAAGCAGTTCCTGAACAAATCTCAGCATGCCAAAAACATGAAATCATGCTCATAGAGTATAATGCTCATGGAGCATAATTCAAAATAACAATGTCTACAACTCCGAATCTGATTTCTGAACTTGGACTCTGGATTGTGGCAGTAAACTTTGATTATGTTTGACTCAGGCTCGCTTGACAAACCTTTGAACCTATAGCAGACCATCAATTCCCCTCTTGTCAGGTACAAAGTGAGAAGATGAAGTACTCTTCACTGCAAGGTTGGTCAATACTCTCAAACATATCTTGTGCTACGACTTGTAAATTTTCTTGGTAGTTTTATACCAATCCCAAGAAGCAATCCATCCAAAATTAATTTTCTCCCTTGCAATAGCCTTATGGTTGAAACATCTATTTGAATGATGATTCTTCTTTCTAGAATGTTCACAAGGATGAAGATCATAACAATGATCTTTCTCATGTCCAACTTTGTCACAATATTGATATCTAACGATTTGTTATGGGACATCATCCAAAAATCTAGCACTACAAAATTGTATAGGTTTTGAAAAATCAGGAACATGAAAAGACACATATTTATGATATCCCATGCCAATTCTGTTTTTGTTATGCACAATTTCTTTCGAAGGTCTTATAAAGCTTTTGGGAATGACACGTTTCATATCTATATGCAAATAACCCTTGCATACACTTTCTTTGTTGATGCTCTTAACTGCTCCATTATCATTGTCTAATTGCGGATCAATATCTAAGGCATGCTTAAACAAGTTGTTTTGAACAAAAATAGGTTCAAAATTACAATGCTTCTGTTGAAGTTCATCTCATTGGAATTGGGATTTGAGTTGCAAAAACTCGATCTTCTCTTGTGCATTTTGCAAACAATTTCTAATGTCAGACGAGGTGTCCTTGTTAATTTGGGCCGTGTTATTAACAATAGACAATGTTAGAGTGCTTAATAACTCTAACAAGCCATTGAGTCTCATTATTTTCTCCAACTTCCTCTCTAAAAAAAGAAATGGAAATCAAATTTAAAAAGGGTGTTGGCTACCACCAAAAATGCACCCATTTTACAATGCAAATTCAACAAGTAAAAAATTCAAGATGTTGAAGGAGAAGGGTAGGCCTTGTCCCAAAGGTATGCCTGGTGTCTCTGTCCATAAGTCTCCTTGGAGGCAACACTTCAAGACCTCGTTTTGCAACACCGTATGCCCTTGCATCCCACCAAGTATCTCTGTAGTCCTTGACCTAGCACTGCACCCTATAGCTTATCCTTGTACACCATTGGATAACCTGTGCTATTGCTGTGCCATCCTGTACCATCTCGTATCCTGTTTGTGTCACTATATTTGGCTCTCCCCACGTGTACTCGATGCGAGGGGAGTCACTCAATGCAAACCAACATGCTACATCAAGCAACCACACATCTCCATGCTGCTCTATAGGCCACTGCTCATCACTGCATACCTCTATACAACACTGGATGCTAGGTTCTAAAATTGGGTTTGTATGCATCAGGTCACATCCCTCTGCATAAGACTAGACTCTGCGGCGTATTCTTGTGCACCCCTGGGTACCACTGCCTACTATCGTACCACCTTGTATCATATGCCATCCTGCATGTGCCAACGCATCCACCAATCTCCTAGTAATCCCTCCATTATGTGGCTTACATCTCCCCATCTGCCTTGAAAGTCCTGAGCGGTCTAACTCCTCACATCCCAATGGGAATGACACTATTGTGCCTATCCTCAATAGCTCCAGTGTCCAATATACCAATGAGAGAGCACCGTCTCCATGTAATGCCCTGTCTGGTGGTCTGCCGATGCCACCTCCTCCCACCAGCTCCTACCATAGTAGGCTAGTCACCCTATGACTCCATTCACAATCAATATGCCAAAACAACTCATGAAATTGGTCTACTCCCCTGTCAAACCATCCTGTCACTAGTGTTGTTCTAGGCTCTAATGGAGATCTGAAAATGTGTGTGTGCCCAAACGTCGGATCCATCACGCAGCTACTACCGTCACCTAACAACTCTCTGATGTGATGGGAAATGCCACCTAGATCCCAACAACAACCTAGCCCTCGAGTCCCTATGGTTATCCATGGCCTCTGCTGAAATGTGGCAATGGATGTATCCAACTGCCTAGCTTGCTCCATCAGGTACCATCTTAATACCTGTGAAAATTCTATCACTGCAGCATCTGATTTACTTTTCCTACTTATTTCACTATATGTTATTCATGAAATTACTTCAACAAACATTAAAATAAATACTACTGCAAATATCGCACCGTAATACAGAAACAAACATATGCACAAGAGTCAACACATTGACACGACTATTTTGGACTAATGTCCCCGGAAAAACCCAATGTGGGAAAATCGGTGCAGCAAGGGAGGATTTTATTATTCAACAATTTTCTAGTACAATAGGGTGCCAAACTGGCTTACCCACAGAGAGACAAATTTTCCAGCACTTCTTTTGAACCCATCGTAGGCCCTACTGACCTCTGCATCAGCCTACTAAGGCTCTGCGCAGCCTCTCTGACTCTCCGCGTCACTCTTGCAGCCTCTGCGTGGATGACGCAGGTCCTTCTAGCTCTGCGCAGTCTTTGCTGCCTCTGCATGGCTCCCTCTAGCTCTGCGTCTGCCTCTTCTGCCTCTGCACTGATCTCCCATCTCTCTGTTCTTTACTTGCTGCCTCGTGACTGCTCTCCAGACCATTGGTTCAATTTCTTAGCTAACCTGGCTCCAGAAATTGAACTGACTGGTCTCTCTCAGTGTGTTCTCCAAGTGACCCTCAAGCCTCCTTATATACTTTTCTCGTTGACAAATCAACGACGTTGATTAAGTCCCTAATCAATGGCTAAGATTAGATCTGGCTTGATCCATGTCTTTTGGACCATTCTAACATAGTTTCATATTAATACACATTAATATTTTATTTTCCCCTAAGTTTAGACTTGGGGACTCCATTAAAAATATTAATTATTTTAATATCTCTTGAACTGTTTAGAATCTGCCCAAACCCTTTCTGTGTATTGGAGATCTCATGTGCCTCAACCTCTCCACCAAATTTCGTGGCTAGAGCACATCTGATGCTACCCCAAATCAACACTCCCTCTTAGCGAGGACTGTGCTCTAGTAATACTCGGTACTGAGTATCACCCTAATCATTCGGCATCGGTCCCTGTGTTGATGTTAAGCCTCCCTGCCCAACATCCTCTACACTGTTGCATCTTGTACTACTGCCCATGACTCTGCTATTACCACTGCTGCATCTGTACGACAGCTCCCTCTGCATCCGTGATGTTGCTGATCCTTTCTCCCAACATTGCATCTACACTGCAACTCCCTCTTCATTCGTGCTGCTAATCACACTACTTCTGAAAGGAGTTCTTTACCATCCCCATATTTTCCCTAAAGTAGTCAAATTTTGACTTTCCAAGGGCCTTGGTGAAGATATCTGCCACTTGTTCTCTTGTAGGAGTGTAGTTCAACTATACAGCTCCTCGTTGGACACAATCTCTGACAAAGTGACACCGGATATCAATATGCTTCGACCTATCATGGAGTACTGGATTCTCAGAGAGTTTGATGCAATTATGATTATCACACATGATCCTGGTCCCCTCCATATTTCTTCTGAATAGGTTCGCCAACAGTTTTTTAAGCCATATGGCCTCACACGAAGCTGTGCTTGCTGCCATATATTCTGCCTCAGATGAGCTCAGAGCCACAAGCTTATGTTTCCTACTGCACCAGGAGGTCATTCCTGAACCAATGTTGAAACAGTACCCAAAGGTACTTTTCCGATACACTAAACTTCTTGCCCAATCTGCATCAGTAAATCCACTCAACCTAATATCCTTCCCCTTGATGTATAAAAGCCCATAGTCAACTATTCCCTGTAAATACCTGAGAACATGTTTGGCTGCTGCCTAGTGTGCCCTCTTTGGTTCCACCATGAACTCACTGAGGGTGTTGACAACATAGCAAATATATGGCCTGGTATTGACCAGATACATCAGGGACCCTATGAGCTATCGTTATAGGGTGGGATCGGCAACCTTGTCCTCTGATTCATCAATCTTCTTCCAGTTGGTGATCATTGGCGTAGCCATAGGTCTATAGTCTCCCATCTCGAATGTTTTCAGGATCTCTGTAACATACCTCCCTTGCCCAAGGAAGATTTCTCCTTTCTGCTGCCAAACTTCCAACCCTAGGAAGTAGTGCATTCGTCCTAGATGCTTCATATTGAACTTTGTGGCTAGATTCTTCTTATAGTCTTCAATGAGTCTGGATGATCCTGTTAGAAAGAGATCATCCACATATAATACTAAGATAAGTGGCTCGTTCTCTATGACTAGATAGTAGAGATTCGGATCTGCATCACTCTTGACAAACCCCATCTTCTCCAAGTAGTCATCTATTCGACAATACCACGCTGTCGGTTCTTGCTTTAGCCCATACTAGGCTTTTTTCAGTCTGCATACATGAGACTTCTTCTCATGAGTTTCAAAGCCCTCTGGTTGTTCAATGTATACCTCTTCTTTTATTACCCCGTTCAAAAATGCTATCTTGACATCCATCTGATGGATCTCCCATCCCATCTAGGCTGCAAGAGATATCACGGTCCTCATAGATGTATACCTGGCTATCGAGGCGAAGGTTTCCTCATAGTCAATCCCTTCCTTTTGAGCATACCCCTTAGCCACAAACCTAGCCTTGTATTTCTCAACACTGCCATCCGCAACATATTTGATCTTGTAGATCCATCTTGCACCTACCACAGATCTGTCTTGAGGCCTTGATACCACCTCCCAGACATTGTTCACCATTATGGAGTTGTACTCCTCCACCATCGCATCTAGCCAGACCTGATGTTGAGCTACCTCCTTGAAACTGGCAGGCTCCCCATCCTGAGCTACTAACGCCTGATACCTCTCTGGCTATTTTCGCTCCCTCTTACTATTATTTGGCTCACCGATGAAGTTCTCTGCATCACGCAAAATCTGAGAAAGTTCTCTGCTAGTTCTTCCTTTGCCAACAAATGCTTCTGTTTGCTCCTCCTCATCCTGAGAATCTTCCTGACCTGAGGAAGAATTCTTCACTTTCGTTGGTTGAAGAGGCGTGACCAACGGATCCTCTTTCGACTGCTCCTTAGAAGGCATTTCGTGAGATCTTCTGAAAGCTCTATCCTCCATGAACTTTACATCTCGTCATACTACTACCTTCCTGCTCCCTGGAAGATAGATTCTGTATGCCTTAGTGTTCTCGCTATATCCCACCAGATACCCCTTTTCTGCAGTCTGATCTAGCTTGTTCCTCTTTTTTTTGGGTATGCGGCAATATGCTAAACTCCCAAATATCTTGAAATGATTGACTTCAGGCGTCTTCTAGGTGAAGACTTTCTCTGGAGTAATCTTTCCCAATGCCCGATGAGGAGTCCTGTTCTGTATGCTTCCGCCCACAGGAATTTTGGCATATTCTGATCATACAACATGGCCCTAGCTACTTCTACAATAGTCTTGTTTTTCCTTTCTGCCACCCCATTCTGCTCCAAATTGTAGGGGGCTGTCCACTCTCTTTTGATGCCCTCCTTAGCGCAATAATCAGTGAAGTCCTTATCGACATACTCTCCACCATTATTTGAGCACAAGAGTTTTATTTTCTTACCAGTCAGATTCTCCACTAGAGCCTTGAACTCCTTGAATCAATGAAGGTAAGGAAATACTCGGCACCGCTGAGAGCTTTGACAAACATAGGTCCATAGATATCTGAGTGTATCAATCCTAGTACACTCTTGGCCCTCTGTTTGATCCTAGGAAGTGCCGCCTTGGCATACTTTCCTAGAGCACATCCCTTGCATACATCATCTTGTTTTGTACTTAGATCCGGAACTCTTGTTACAGTGCTCCTGAGAATTCTCAAAGCTCCATGGTGCAAGTCATCCATCCTTTTGTGCCATAGTTCATTCAAGTCCTTGTCCCCATGACTGGCTATTTGTGCCATTGGAGATTCTAGTTGTAATCTATACAACCGATTACTTTTGATCCTGATCTGCACTTTCTTTTTCTAGCTCGGGTATTTGACGTATACCTTTTCCTTGATGAAGTAGACGTCATAGCCCTTGCCTTGTAGTTGTGACATGGAAAGTAAGTTCATCCCCAATCCTTGTACATGCGGCACATTTGTGGCACGGAACTGCTCCCCCGATTCTGTTTGAACCCTTTCCTACTAGAATACACTTTCCCTTGTTGCCCATGGTGATCTGAAAGTTCATCTTCTCTTCTTGATATTTTGAGAAAGATTTACTGATTCCCGTCATATGCCACGGGGATCCACTGTCTATATACCATACTTCTGATGATGCAGTACTAGTCATGCATGCCACTTCTTCTTCCAACCTAGAAGCCAACATAGAGAAATCGAAATCTCTTTCTCTTGTGCAGTCTTCTGAAAATCTGTGTGAGTCCCTGAGGTGGATGCCTCTGCATCGTGGTCTCGACCCATAATTGATTTTCTCTTTCTGTCTCTGATTACTCACTCTGATACCATGTGAAAATACTATCACTGTAGCAACTAATTTACTTTTCCTACTTATTTCACCATAAGTTATTCATGAAATTACTTCAACAAACATTAAAATAAATACTGCTCCAAATATCACACTGTAATACAGAAACAAACATATGCACAAGAATCAACACATTGACACAGTGATTTTGGACTAATGTCCCCGAAAAAACCCAATGTGGGAAAACTTGTGCAGCAAGGGAGGATTTAATTATTCAGCAATTTTCTAGTACAACAGGGTGCCTAACTGGCTTACCCATAGATAGACAAATTTTCCAACACTTCCTTTGAACCTAGCGTAGGCCCTACTGACCTCTGCGTCAACCTGAAACCCGCTGTGTCAGCCTATTGAGGCTCTGCGCAGCCTCTTTGGCTCTCTGCATCACTCCTGCATCCTCTACATGGATGACGCAGGCCCTTCTGGCTCTGCGTAGTCTCTGCTGTCTCTGCATCTGCCTCTGCGCTGATCTCCCGTCTCTTTGTTCCATACTTGCTGCCTCCTGATTGCTCTCCAGATCAATGGTTCAAATTCTTAGCTAACCCCGCTCCAAAAATTGAATTGACTAGTCTCCCTCAGTGTGTTCTCCAAGTGACCCTCGAGCCTCCTCTTATACTTTTCTCGCTGACAAATCAATGGCTGAGATTAAGTCCCTAATCAACGACTAAGATTAGATCTAGCTTGATCCATGTCTTTTGGACCATTCTAAGATAGTTTCATATTAATACACAGTAATATTTTATTTTCCCTAAGTTTAGACTTAGGGACTCCGTTAAAAATATTAATTATTTTAATATCTTCTGAACTTTTTAGAATCTGCCCAAACCCTTTCTGGGTATTAGAGATCTCATGTGCCCCAACCTCTCCACAAAATTTCGTGGCTAGAGCACATCTGATGCTACCCCAAATCAACAATACCTCTTGCCACCCAATTCCAAAGGAGGGATTGAATGTACAGTCCCCTGTGGAAGAAACAAGCCCTCCAAGCTGATGCACTGTCATACTCAGGTCATGTCACTCAGTCCTGCTAACCTGACCATCCGCTAGGGTATGTCTAGACAACGCTGCCTCCCTCAATCCAATGCATAAGGGTGGGCTAATAACGTTGTAGATCTCGTCAATGTGCCTCTGAAACGCAATGTGCTGAAATCCCAACGTACGGTCTCTATGTTTCCCCTCATCAATGGCTAGCCCAAAGGATGGTTGCGCATCCTCCTCCGTCATGGATTCAACATGAGCCTCCAACTGCTCCTCCATAGACAATCCAACATGCAAGACATGCTCGCCAATCAGCTGCAAGTGACTGTCGTCTAGTAACTCTGACATAGATCTAGATGCCTCTGTACCTGTTGACTCCTCATCAACAGTGGAGACGTCTCTCGACACCTCATCAACCTGTGGTGTGCTACTGTCACCTGAGTACTCAGTCACAACCCAAGATACCTCATCAGTGGATACCTCAACAACAGATGGCACCTCCTCAATGGTGACACCTCCGTGTCTGTTGGCACCTCATCAATGGAAGGCCTTGTGGGTGTGTGCTCTATTCTCTCCCCCAAAGTGTCAGCCAGAGCTATAAAAGGAATCTCCAACAAGGGTGACTCCTGTGTCGCACTCGACATGTTGACATGTCCCTCATGCTCTAGTGTGCCCAAAAAAGCCTCCTGCTTAGGCTTTTGATATCTAAAGCCAGGTCTCCACTAGCAAAAGCACCCCTTGGTCTCACCCTCTAACTGTCCCTGTCCTATCTGCTCATTTTGAGGAGATCTAATGCCTTGATTCTGTCGACTTTCCCCAAACAATGTAGATGGTTGCACCCCCACAGCCTGCGCACCACTAATGTCTATGTTGTAAGGATGAGAATGGATTTGGTCCGATACCTTCCTCAACTGGGTCAACCTCTCATCATTCCAATGGATTCCACCCCAGAATTCCTCCATACTAAATCTTTTTTGAGCCATAAGTTGTTTATGGTTCAACCCATCACTGTGCATACATGCTCAAATCTTCCATGATCTAGATGGCTACCCCACAACTGGCCAAGATCATGGCTTTGATACCACTGTAATGTTCCTAAGTAGGAGTACAAGTGATATAAAGCAAATAAAACTATGCAACAGAATATAAAAATGAAATACACATTAAACACCCGTGGAAATACTGCAAACAAGGAACTGTTGAGCCATATTATTAGAATTTTGCAAGCAAAATACAATGTATATCAGATGGGCTTGTCCTAATGAACAAGCTTGACAAAACCCAGGTGAGAAAATGTTGAACTGAAGGCTGCTACAACTGCTGCACCAAATTGAACTGCGCTGCCCCATAAAACTATTTTGTTTGCTGACTTTGAAGGGTTGCAATCACTGCTTCCCGTGCTCAGAAAATTATGAGATTTCAGCTCCTTGCTCATTGGCCTAAACCCAGAAAAGCCCACGAAAGAATTGGCCAAATGTTGACCTCAGAATTTTGGCCCAAATTCCCCTTAGCTCCTCTAGCTGTTGGCTGAGTTGGGACCCCTGTTTGACCCCTTAGATATGCCCAGAAAATTCTATAAAATCAGGAGTGTGATCCTTGCCCAAAACCCAAAAAAACCCAGAAAGGGTTTCCCTTGGTTCCAACTTTCAAAAATTGACCATTCACAGCTTGGCCCTCCTTCAATTTTGAATTCTATTGCTGTGACTGATCTTGTCAATCTCTGCTCTCTCAACTCCAACAATCCTCCTCAAATGGCCCTCCAAGTGATCTCCTACTTCTCTCGACCAACTCCAACTCTACAATTCCTTTCTCCAACTCCCACGTGAGCCTAGTGGTGCCTCTCTACGCATGCCACAAGTAATTGTAAATCAAAAAGCTATGATCCTGGCTCTATTGGCTCCAAAACTCACAAGAAAGGTTGACCCTTTGTTGCTATCCCAATCTTCTAACTCTCCGGGCAAATGCTTGATCACTGATAGCTCCAAACTCCCCCTGTGTATTCTCCAGCTATCCAGAAATACGCACTCGTTGTGGTTGAATGGTAGTGTTGTACACACTCCCAGAACTCCCGAAATACTTATGGAACTATCTCTTTAGGGCGGGCATGGATGGTCCCCCGAAATAGAGGTTGAATCTCCCGCTTGAGAGATTCGTGGCTAAACAACCGGTTGACTCAGCTAAACAGCAGAGCGAACAGTCAAGTAATTTTGATTGCAAGTTGGAAGAATGAATCCAAATGAGAGCTCTCTCCTCCTTCTATCTTTGTGGGCCTTCCTTGCCTCATGTGGGCCCCTCCCTCCATCACTTTGAATTTCCTCCAAACCATTCGAATGGCCTAGTTCGAATTCCCATGTGGGTGGCCCCCACCTTCCACTAACAACCAAATCAAGTCAAACTTCCTCCAAAGTCCCTAAGTCGAAAATGTTGGGTTCTTTCCCTTAGCCAAACTTGTGCAAAAATGTGTGGAAACACCCTGTTACAAATGTGTTTGAGAAGGGACATGACATTTTCAAGGCCTAGATTGGTCTCATACTCACATTATAGGGTTGATTCTAACGACTACCGCTATAACCTTTAGGTGCCATGTTTTCCCTTTCCATGGACATGGGTAAGTTGTATTTTGAGCTTATGACCTTTACAAAAGGAGTGCCTTAATAGAATACTCTGTCACCAACTGGTCTACACCTTAGGTGCTTTTTATAATGAAGGGTATCGGGGTGGGTTTCGATCCACTTATGTGTAAATGAGTCAAGAGACCATTTTTAATATAGTCTCTCTGGGTGCAACCACATGTAGGACCACTACCTCATGGTATCCCCATAGCTTCATGATTAGGCCTTCATGAAAATTAAACCTGTCCCAACAATTTCTCCAAATAATTTTAGTTCTTTTATTTCACTCAAATTTTATAGCAAGTCAGTAGTTTTCGAGTCTAATTTTTCTTTTATGTGATTTGCTCATTCCAAGTTAGGGTTTAAATTTTAAATCTAATTTTTCACTTGGATTATGAAGAAATTATCTATGTGTGTTTAATTTTTAAAAGTGTATCAAGATTTCCATCAAGTTTAAATTCTTAGGGTTTAAAGTAAATTATTCTCTTTACGCTTTGGGTTTTAAATAAGCCACAAATTCACTGCGAGGATGAATTCCAAATACCTTTTGGTTTTCTTCTCTTGAAATCATATCTTTAATTGAGCGTTGTAGAACACACAATATTGGAAACCAATTCAACTGTATATTAAGAATGGTGACAAAGAATGATGTGCAATGTGTACATATTAATACAATATGAAAACCGTTGATTTAGTTTCCAGGTTTTCTTGGACCCCATTAACTAATCACCATAACACACACTAACCCAAACTACAATCCTGAGGATTAGATGTCTAACATTCACCCCTTACTCTGAAGGGATGTATCAAAGTCCATGAATATGAACTAAAAATGCAAAAATGCATCACAACCAATGGTTGAGTAAGCTCTTTGGTGGTTTTTAAGAGAAAACCACAAACAATACAAAAAAGTGGGAGAACTGAAAGTTCTCAACCAGTGATGGTTCAAAGATGACCACCAACTTTGGAACTATCATAGTAGTTCCTCAAATGAACCAACTTTGGAACTATCAAAGCAGTTCTTGAACAAATCTCAGCATGCCAAAAACATGAAATCATGCTCATAGAGTATAATGCTCATGGAGCATAATTCAAAATAACAATGTCTCCAACTCTGAATCTGATTTCTGAACTTGGACTCTGGGATGTGGCAGTAAACTTTGATTATCTCTGACTCAGGCTCGCTTGACAAATCTTTGAACCTATAACAGACCATCAATTCCCCTCTTGTTAGGTACAAAGCGAGAAGATGAAGTACTCTTCACTGCAAGGCTGGTCAATACTCTCAAACATATCTTGTGCTACGACTTGTAAATTTTCTTGGTAGTTTTATACAATTCCAAGAAGCAATCCATCCAAAATTAATTTTCTCGCTTGCAATGGCCTTATGGTTGAAACATCTATTTGAATGATGATTCTGCTTTCTAGAATGTTCACAAGGATGAAGATCATAACAATGATCTTTCTCATGTCCAACTTTGTCACAATATTGATATCTAACAATTTGTTGTGGGACATCATCCAAAAATCTAGCACTACAAAATTGTATAAGTTTTGAAAAATCAGGAACATGAAAAAAAACATATTTATGATATCCCATGCCAATTCTGTTTTTGTTATGCACAATTTCTTTCGAAGGTCTTATAAAGCTTTTGGGAACGACAGGTTTCATATCTATATGCAAATAACCCTTGCATACACTTTCTTTGTTGACGCTCTTAACTGCTCCATTATCATTGTCTAACTGCGGATCAATATCTAAGGCATGCTTAAACAGGGTGTTTTGAACAAAAATAGGTTCAAAATTACAATGCTTCTACTGAAGTTCATCTCATTGGAATTGGGATTTGAGTTGCAAAAACTCGATCTTCTCTTGTGCATTTTGCAAACAATTTCTAATGTCAGACAAGGT
>APFE030404492.1:18093-40140 GCA_000404065.3 Pinus taeda
GAGATCATTGCACCCACTGAGTTGGTGAGGATTGCTTTGAATGGTCTTCCCAAGACTTGGGAGAATTTTGTGGATGGCTTTGTTGCATGGGAAAATCTTCCTGATTGGGAGAGGTTGTGGGATGATTGCATTCAGAATGAGATCAGAAAGAACCATCTTGGGGCCAATCAAACAAGTGGAGGAGGATGACAATGTGACATTGTTAACAAGAGGCAAGAAGGGCAGAGAAAAGAAGCAAGCTTCCAACAGTGGAGGCAAAGACAAAGGTAAAGGCAAACAACAGAACAAGGAGAAGGATTGTTTCAAAGTAAAATGTTGGAATTGTCAAAAGTTGGGACACTATGCTGTTGTGTGTTCGGAGAAGAAGAACAAAAAAGGGAAAGACAAACCCATGGCAACTTCTGCACAGATAGAGAGCTTCTCAGAAAGCTTTGATTGGGAGTTTAGGTTCATAGCTTGTGAGGCCACTAGTGCAGGATCATCTCCCATACAGGTTCAAAGGGAGTGTGCATTCCCTACTACTAGTAGAGCATCTTCCAGCATTTGGTATGTTGACAGTGGCGCTTCCCGCCATATGACAGGAGTCAGAGAGTACTTCGTAGAGCTTTCAGAGGGTGATACTGATATGGAGGTAATACTTGGTGATGACAACATTGTTAGAGCAGTCGGTGTGGGGACATTGACATTTGATAAGGGACCCAAACCTCCCTTGAAAGTGGTAGATGTCCTATATGTGCCTGGAATGAAGAAGAACCTGATATCTGTTTCAACACTTGAGGACAAAGGGTATGATGTGTTGTTCATGAGAGGGCAAGTGCTTATATATCCTAGGGAAACTCCAACTTCTTCAGCTAGAGAGATTGGTGTACGCCATGCCAAGGTGTACAAGTTCTTGTTCCAACCCCCGATGGCATTGAGTAGCAACAACCGAGACAAGACTGACAACAGATCTAGTAGTTCAGAGTTGTGTGAGATTTGGCACCGCAGAATGGAGCACATGTATCATGGGGCCTTGAGCACGTTGTGGGAGATCACTACTGGTGTGCCAAATTTCAGTTCTGATCACCTTGATGTATGCGGAGGATGTGCTATGGGGAAGTTTGCCAGATCCCCTTTTCACAGCAGTGACAACAGAGCGACCGAGATCCTTGACTTGATTCATACTGATGTGAGTGGTCGGATGTCTCATGTATCCTTGAGTGGCTATGAGTACCATGTTTTATTCATTGATGACCACTCAGGAAGACCTAGATTTATTTCTTGAAGACCAAGAGTGAGGTCTTCAGGCAGTTTCAAGAGTTCAAAGTTCTTGTGGAGACCTAGACAGGGAGGAAGATCAAGGTCCTTAGGTCGGACAATGGAGGGGAGCATACCCTTGGTGATTTTGTTGATTTTTGTGCTGAGGCAAGCATTAGGAGGGAGTTCACAATTCCTTACTACCCCCAGTAGAATGGGGTTGCAGAGAGGAAGAACAGATCCATTGTAGGGGCTGCCAAAGCCATGCTTCATGATCACGGTTAACTTTATTTTTGTGGGCAAAGGCCTGCAACAATGTTGTGTACTTACAGAACAGGAGTCCACATCATGCCTTGGGGAATGTGACTCCAGAGGAGGCTTTTTCTGGGAAGAAGCCTGATGTTGGGCACTTTCTTATCTTTGTGTGCCTTACATATTCCTGTGTCCCCAAGGAGAACAGGACCAAGCTAGAGCCACTTCAGACAAGGGCGTCTTTGTGTGTTATAGCGAGACCTCGAAAGCTTATTGGATTTATATTCTTACGCAAAGGAAAGTGGTTGTCAGGCGGGATGTGAAGTTTGAGGAGGAGAGAGCTTTCAGGAGGTCACGGGAGTTAGAATATCCGGAGTCACTAGACCCTCAGGAGCAGTTGAGTCAGTCACAGGGATCAGGAGGTACATCGATTACAGTGTCTGGTCCATCAGTGAGCAATGGCTCTCAGAGTCAGGTGGGTGGTTCTTCGGGCAACATGCAGGGTAGTCCGCAGAGCAGTTCACAGTGTAGTCCACTAATGGACAGTTTGCATGGTACTTTAGCATCTAGAGGCACAGATTCAGGCATGAGGTTAGTTGGGCCTTCAGGAGTTCAGGCTTTTGATGATGATGAGGATTCTTTCACACTGGTGGGAAAAGTATGCTCAGGGAAGAGGAAGCCCATGTGGCTTCAAGATACCTTGCGCGAGGCCACATCAATTGCTCAGCCAAAGAGACAGGTTAGAGAGAGAGTAAGCCACCTGAGCGGTTCTGTAGTTACATGGCATTGGTAACAAGCATTATTGACTCCGAGCCTTCTAGTTATGAGGAGGTAGCCAGTCAGCAGGTTTGGAGAGAGACCATGATGGAGGAGTATTCTTCTATTATGAAGAACGATGTTTGGAAGGTAGTGCCGAGGCCTGAAGGTAAATCAATTGTTACTTCCAGATGGCTCTACAAGATAAAGCATGCTACAGATGGCAGCATCAAGAAGTTCAAGGCTCGATATGTGGCAAGAGGGTTGTCATAGGTAGAGGGAGTTGACTATGAGGAGACCTTCGCTCCCATAGCTTGGTATACATTTATTCGCTCTATTATATCGATTGCAATAGAGATGGGTTGGAAGATCCACCAAATGGGATGTGAAGACCACATTTCTCAATGGCTTCATTCAAGTGGAGGTTTATATTGAGCAGCCGCAGGGCTTTGAGGTGCACGGGAAGGAGTCCCATGTATGCAAATTGAAAAAGGCACTCTATGTCCTAAATCAAGCTCCTAGAGCTTAGTACTCGAGGATTGATACATACTTGCAGCAGTTGGGTTTCACAAAGAGTGAGGTTGATCCAAACCTATACTTCATTGTGGTGGGTGAGGAGTCTCTCATTCTGGTGTTGTATGTTCATGACTTGATCATCACTGCTGCAGAGAGACTTGTTGAGGGCTGCAAGAGAGATCTTGCTTCAGAGTTTGAGATAAGGATATCGGCTTGATGCATTATTTTCTGGGATTGGAGGTGTGGCAGGAGGAGGGGCATTTCTTCCTGGGACAAGGGAAGTATGTTGTGGATATTCTTGGCAAATTTCACATGGAGGACTGCAAACCCATGCCTACACCTATGGTTGCTAACTGGAAGAAGCTTTACACTTCTGATTCCAAGTTGGTGGATCCTACTCTATACAGACAACTGATTGGGTGTTTGATGTATTTGGTCAATACTTGACGAAATATATGTTTTGCAGTTAACATTATGAGTCAGTTCATGTGTGAGCCCAGGAGAGTGCACTGGGTGGCTGCAAAACACATTCTTCATTATTTGCAGGGGACTGTGGATTTTGGTTTGGATTATAGACAAGGTGATGGAGTGAGACTGGCAGGTTACACAGATTCAGATTGGGCAAGTTGTGCTTCAGATAGGAAGAGTACTTCCAGGTGTTGTTTTGGGTTGGGTTCGGCAGTTGTGTCGTGGATCAGCCGGAAATAGCAGTCAGTTGCATTAAGCTCAGCTGAGGCAGAGTATATGGCTGCTAGTTTGGCTTGTGAGGCCATATGCCTTCGCAAGATGTTGTTTGGTCTATTTGGTCAGGGATTGAGACCTTCAGTAATTTACTGTGATAATTAGAGTTGCATAAAACTCACGGAGAATCCAGTTTTTCATGACAGGTCAAAGCATATTGAGATCAAGTATCACTTCATTAGAGACTATGTCCTAAAGCGAGCTGTCAAGCTTGAGTACATTTCCACAAATGAGCAGGTAGCAGACATTTTAAAATTTGGGTAAGAAGGAGCATTAAAATTTGGGTACCAGAGGACAAGTGGTTTCCTAAGGCTTTGATATTTGGCCTAGGGAAAAGTGTCCAAATTTATTTTTTACTCATTAGAGACTATGTCCTAAAGCGAGCTGTCAAGCTTGAGTGCATTTCCACAAATGAGCAGGTAGCGGACATTTTAAAATTTGGGTAAGAGGGAGTGTTAAAATTTGGGTACTAGAGGACAAGTGGTTTCCTAAGGCTTTGATCTTTGGCCTAGGGAAAAGTGTCCAAATTTATTTTTTACTTTTCTCCTAAAATGACTTTATAAGTGGTAAAGTCAATTTAATTTAAAAGTGACTTTAAAAGTGGTAAAGTTACATTTTGAGTTAAAGGTGACTTTATTAAAGTCAACGAAGAATTAGAAAGTGAAAAAGTGACTATGGAAATAAAAGGTTAAGTGGGTCTTTGTTTAAGTGGGTGAGTTAAAAAATAGAAAGCGAGAATTAAATTCATATTTATCCTAGGTCTAAATGAATCTCAACCATTAGATCTTATGGTAACCCAAAATGTCATTTAAAGAATAAAAGGAGAAGAGAAGAGGAAAATATCATTTCATTCTTTCAGGAGTATTTGAAAGAAAGAGAAGAGAGAGCAAGGAAAAAATTTCTAAGCAGTGAGGAAATGAAGGAGAGCAGCAAGAAGACATTTCAGCAAATCTAGATAACAACATTTATTGGAACGCATCTCAAGACAAAACCGTACAGTAGGAGAAAGGCACAAAAATCAAGAAAGAGGGACAACAACAAGGGCACAAATTTCGAGGCAAATTTGGGCATGAATTTCAAGGGAGAGGTACTGTTGAAATCTGTAGGGTTCGTACAACAAGTTCTGGGCACGTTTTTCAAGGCACCTATACAACATTTAATGTTGTTTTATTACTAGAAAAGATTATCTTTTGGGTGTTTGTTGATTGGCGTGATTTTCGAGGTGGAGTTCAAGTATGAAAATCGAGATAAGTTGTAATTTGTGGTTGCTGAAATTTTCATTGTGTATTTCAGTTTCTCTAAAAAAACATTTTTAGAAATAAAGAAGAGTTCTCAAACTGGTTTCCCCAAGAGTTGTAAGGGGTTTTTCTATGGTCACATTGACCAAAAATCACTGTGTTATTTTCTGTGTCATAATTTTGCTACGTTTGATTTCTGCAATTTCAGCAATTGTGAAATCTCTAAATGTGTTTTTAGAAAAATAGTCATTTCCAAAAAAATATTGTCATTTCCAGATTTTAGAATCTTTATCATGCTTGGATTTAAATTAAAAATGCATGGAGTGATAAGGAACATTGATAACCGGAGTGGGGGTTGAAATTTCTTCAATGCTTATTAGCACAACTAATCATAGCAACAAATCACACAAATTTTATATCAAAGGATTGGGCTTTTGAATTCCTATTTAAACTTTACAAGCTCGACCGGCTTTACAAATCAGCTTTCTCTATTCCATACTGCACAAGAGCGATAGCTTGCATTTACCACGTCCATTGAGAGACCAATGTATTAGAAAGAACTCGACCAGTGAACAGACAGAATGAAGATTATAGGTCAAGAAAAGTAAGACAAATTGACAATTCCCAAGAGAATATCTGAAGTCAAAAAATAGAGTCCAAACAATGCATGACAGACATTGTTATTATGGTGTAGGGCATTCATAGTTCCATAAAGTTATTATTGTGTGTGCCAGCCTGACATCATTCATATTCATCCAACCGTATGATCGCTCCTGTTGGCATGTTTGGGTAGTAAGCCTCTTCTTGGCATGTTTGGTTACTAGGTTAGTAAGCCTTTTTTTGGCATGTCCTGGTGTAATCCACTTTGCAGAAATAATCAACAACTACGATGATTGTTGCTAGACTTTTCTCGATCCGTTCACTGCAACAATCACCCTCTTCTTGGAACTCAAACCTGCATAAAACTCCAGGCATATACTTCCGATTCAGATTCACCGCCAGATGGTGTTTTGCTTTTCCCTGATAGGGTTGAGAGCTGAATGCAGTTTCACTGTAGGTAGTGTTGGATATTTTGCCTCATCTTAAAAGAAAAGCTAACAACCAATACACCATCAGTGACAACAAAATGAAAAGAGATTATTCTGCACTAGATGCTCAGATGTTCTTCTGATCAATCATTTTATAACACACCACCGCCAATAAAATTTACTAAACCGGAGACGAGACAGTGCTACCAAAAATACTTACAATCTTCGCAGAATTTACTCAGACAAGGCAAAGGTAACAAATTGACTCTCCAGCTCTGTCCAACCACCTTTCACATAGCAACAACGAGTTGCGCTTCCTTCCTTGATTGTCGCAATGACGTCCAATATCATGAGCGTGTGGAAGGAGGCTAACAACTTATCGGCCTTTTCTCTGTTTTCTTTCCAAATTTGGTTTGTTCAGAATGCTACCACTGGGGCAGCACGTACTGCCTAGCAGTCACAGCGTATCGAATTTGCATGGATGGCCTTGAAAAGAAAGTCGGTCACCCATTGTTTGACAGCGAGAAGAGTTCCACGATACGGCCCGCACAAGTTTATAGCACAAGCAGTCTTCCAACATGGAGAACCCCTTACACTGTCTATGGCACGCCAAAACAACGAGTGCACAAGAAGGCCACTAACTAGTGGCTCATTCTATTCAACAGAGAAGATTCACCTCTGCTCTGATGCCACTATAGAACACACAATATTGTAAACCAATTCAACTGTATATTAATAATGTTGTCAAAGAATGATGTACAATATATACATATTAATACAATATGAAAACCGTTCATTCAGTTTCCAGGTTTTCTTGGACCCCAATAACTAATCACTATAACACACATTAACCCAAACTACAACCCCAAGGATTAGGTGTCTAACAAGAGTTTGAATTCTGGTTGTTTTGCTTAACTCCATTTATGCCCCAAGCCTGAACAATATCAATACATTACATAACACTGCACTTAAAGTACATATTGAGTTGGTTGACTTAGATTTTAAATATGAAATTCCAAACAGGTCATTCCAGAAAATGAACCCTTGGGATCCTTCTTCCCGTTTCTATGTTGTGCTCTAAGATTCCTTTGTCATCAGAGTCATAAAGAAAATTATAAAAAGAGTTTTGGTGTATTTATGGGCCTGATCCTCGTGTGAATCTGCTCAAGCATCTCTTTGTTTCGCAAGTGTTTTCTTTCCAAAATTTCTGGGTATTAAAACATTGTAGTATTTCCTTTCCTCGTTTAGGACTGTGATCTTTATTTCACAGCACTAAATAAACAAACTGCACATAATTATTGTCTATATCAATCACATCGTGGCATGACTAATGCTCAGTGGAAAAATCACACATATATAGTCTAATTTCTCATTGAGTGTTTGGTTTGCATTGGCTAACTGCCGATTTATGAGTGAGCTATTTCATTCTCTGTTTGCACGTATTATTTGCCACTGAAATTGTTTCTTTAAATAAGGTTTCACATTGCCCATGCATTGGTAACTGATCTCTCATCACTGGTATCTAACTCTGAACACAATTTTACAATTAACCTTATGGTCATTTGGACCTGGCGCCATATAATTTTATCAACACAGTTTATTCAGAGTTTATGAGGAATGAATGGATCTACATTGATGCAAAATGAATGAGCAGAAATTTTATTGGGTTGTCTTTCAGTTGTTAACACACATGGATAACCTACATGTAATGGCATGAGATCCGTAGCGTTGTTCAAATTTGGTTATTCCATTTGCTGGTACGAGTTATTTGTCCATTGCTGGTATCTAAATGCACAGATTTCTAACCTGAGTATCTGGGCACTCGAAACTTTTTGATACACCTTCATTTATAACCTGTCTCCGTGGGTTATCATGGGTCATTGTTTCGCTCTCACAATGATAACCATAATCGTTGGTCCCTCCTTCACCTACAAACCTTTGAAACTAATCTTCCTTGTAGATTTCTACAAGGACCTCACGATTGCTTGAAGGGTTGACATCGTGGATAGGGGGAACGAAGGCTAATGGAGTTCGACAAGGTGTTCTTAAAGAATTTTGTGTGAATGATATGTAAATTGCTGTGATAAAAATTTGTTACACTAAAAATTTTGCTATTTTGAAATTTTTTATTGTGTGGGTTTATTTTCTTATATCTCATATTTACTAGTGCGGTTATATAAATTAAATGACTGGTAAATAAGCATCAAAAAGCTTACTCCATGATATATCTAACATTTCCAAGATTAATTTTTTTTGTAAAAATTCACTAAATTCACTAAACCTATATACATTTTAAAAAACTTGTAACAATATTTTAACACAGAAGATTCACTCCCACTTTACCATGGAAACTCTTAAATTGTAAATAGCTCTTGTTACAATATCAAGGGCCAATACCATTGGTTATCAATACCACATGGCCTTTATGACATGTGTTGTTAGGACATTTTCTCTAAGTTACCGGATCCGACAGAGGTAGGAGGAGTATTGCCGGATCCACGGATCTGAACCGGATCCAGATACGGATACACCAAAAATACGTCTAAAATGTGTATTTTTTAAATATGCGCTTTTTGGAATGTACAGCCTTTCCAGGATACGAATCCCACTGGTGGCTGCCGGAAGTGGTGAAAGGGTAGCCAAAAAAGTTAGAAAAGGCAGAATTTTTTTAGGTTTCGTTTTTCGCTTTAGGTTTAGATATTATGTGGTCCCCGTATATATTATAACCTTTTCCTTTGTCGGGACTCTGCTTTGCCTTTGTCTGCTTTTCTTTTGTCGGCATTCACCAGTCGGCCCCTCCTGCACACGTTTATTTGTTTTGGGCTCACTGCTGGCCCCTCCTGCACACACTATTTTGTTCTGGGCTCACTGTCGGCCCCCCTGCATGCAACGTGCAGCACCTGAGCCTCTGTTCACGCCTCTGTTCACGTTGCTGGCCCCCCTTCACGCAACACCACAAATCACGCTGCTGGCCCCCCTGCACATAGCACGCAGCACCGCTGTTCAATGATGCTATTGGTGCTTCATACTCCAATCTGTAGGAAAAGGTCAAAGTCTCTCCTCGGGGTGAGATAAATGCGATGCTAACTCCATTTCTTAGCTGAGTCTAGGCCCCATTGAAGTGCATGGTCCAATGCAGTCAGGCAGCACACAGTCAGACCCGCACAAGTTAAAAACGTCGGGTTGTCTTCCGCCACCAGAGGAATCAGGGGTTTAACAAGGTATTTAAATTTTTAATATTCATTTTTTGTTATATAGTGTAGTGTTATATTAATATATAGTGTAGTGTAGTGTATTTAATTTTATTTTATTATTTAGTAATTTAGTAATTTACTGTAGTAGTGTTACTGTTTATGTAGTAATAAATTAATAATATTACCAATAATTATTAACTTGTCTAAAAATTTAGTAATTTAGTGTTTATGTATTTGTCTAAAAATTGTCTATTATTAAATATTAATATATGATATTATCATATAAGTGTTTAATATTAATAATAGATGTAGTGTTTAATAGTAGATATATATATTTTTACTGTATTTAGTATTTAGTTTTATAGTTTTTCAGAAAGAAAAAGTTATATAGTGTTATATTAAGTCTATAATAACTAATAACAGTTCAGATTGTACAAATAATGCATATAAGAGAAGCATCAGACAAAAAGATCAGAGGAGAGGTTCATCTGTGCAGATTGCCAAATAAACTCAGGGATGCACACATGCAAGGGCCTTCAGCACCAACAGTACATATACCAACAGATACGAAAAAGACAAAAATCAAAATGGAGGAGCCAGAGATAGATCATAAAGACAAAAGTAAAGAGAATTAAAAACCCGGAATGCAGAAGTCCTAGATGAGAAAGGACTCCCTGCCAGCAAAAACCTGCAAAGACCATGATCCTGTTCCGAGTTGAAGGCCCTCCTTTGACAAGCAATCTGCAACCTGGTTCCTGTTCCTGTAGACGTGCTGTATGGAGCTCCCTCCCATTTGACCCCAAAAGAACATAATTCTATCCAACCAGTAAGTGAGGTGAGGGCATTTGATGAGGCAATTGCCATTGACATGATTGACCATGGTTTTTGAGTCCCCAAAGATTGAAATGGGATTGATGTCAAGGAACATATAGAAAGCGAGAAGACCAGCGAGAGCCTTTGCCTCCGCCAAGCTGTTTGTACCCATACCTGCATTCCAGGAGAGTGAAGGAACTCATCCATAAAAATGACCACACCACAGCCGCATGAATTTTGGTGGGAAGCACCGTCAAAGAAGGCCCTCGGGGTCATGAGGAGGGGATCAGACAACCCTCTCTTAATGACATTTCTCAGATGTGGAGGCTTTTTGGGGACGGAGTCGTATATAAGAACAATTTAATGCAATATATCCGAGAGGGGATCCTTTGCTTCATTGAAAATTTTATTATTCCTCCACCTCCAGGCACACCATAAAGCAATAATGATGATCGATCTCCAAGAATCTCTTTGCCGACTCCACCAATCAAAAGCAGCGTGGGTAGAAACGTGTTGCAGAAGAGGGAAACCATTTAGGAAAGCCAGATCCCACCACATTTGCTGAGTAGAGGAGCATTGGAAGAACATGTGAAAATTTGACTCCTCTTCTAGTTCACACATTTGGCATTTGCTCGGCCCATGCCACTGTCTTTTTCTCAAATTCTCCCAGGACAAATTCTTATTATAAAACACCAGCCAAGAGAAGTATAAGAATTTAGGAGCGCAACCTGATTTCCAAAGTGCTGGTAGGAATGGGGATAAGAGGGCATAGGCTTTGAGCCAATCATATCAACATATATATTCTTTACACAAACCTGAGAATTAGCATTTGACAGGTTCCAGATCAAGAAATCCTAAGGCATGGATCTGATAAAGCCGCAACTCCTCAGAACGTTCCTGATCGATTCCCATTGGCTCGACAGTGATTCCAGCAAAACTAGGTCAGCGACCGATTTCCATATAGGGAGGGGGCCTTGCCAACCCGAAATCAACTTATCCCATGTGAAGAAACCTTTGCCATGGAGGAAAGAAAGGAGCCTGTCGGGGATAGATATAGACTCGCGCCCACACATTATGGGATCAATTCCAATGAGAATTCTATTACTGGACTGTAGGCACCATTTTAGGTTCCTTATAAAATACTTTCCAATTTTGCAAAGACTGGTCCATATGGCAGAGCTGCACTTAACCCCAATCCTTCCTAAATGGAACCAGTATTCAATTCCCTTTCCTCTCATATATTTCATATATTTAGTTTTACAGTTTACGAGTCATAGACTATAGTAAAATTTAAATTTTAAATAATAATTTAAATTTTTTAATTGTCTAATGGTAATTTTAAATTACTAATTTAACTCTATTCAATGTATCAAGCCATCATTCAATGTCTTGAGCCATCATGCTATTTAAAATTTTAAAATGTATTTAAAATTAATTTTTTTTTTTTTTTTTTAAATGTATTTACAATTAATTTTTTAATTGTTTATTGATAATATATTATAATTTGACTTTTATATGCAATTGCAAGTAACCAATAGAGTCTATACCATTATCATAATGGAACCATCACAAGATTCACAACATGAGCATAGTGAAGGGGAAATCATCAAAACAGACCCAAAATCTCCTCTATGGCAGTATGTGGAGATTATTGGAAAAAATCCCGGAGGTGGTTCATTTAAATGGAAGTGCAATGAATGCCAAGATATAAAAAATAGCTCATATACTAGAGTGAAGGCCCATCTCACCAGTCAAACTAACACAGGGGTGCAAGTATGCATCGGGCCAAAAAATGCAAATGGCAAACCTGGCCAAGGTTTGAGTCCTAGAAAAATGAAATTCTATGCATCTTTGCAAGAAGCTACTGATAGGAAGCTTGCTAAGGGAAAACACCCTGTGCAAAGCTCTACAACTAAGCCTCCATTGCCATATAGGCCCGCTGCCACATCTAATAAAAGGGCCACTCTAGGCCCTCTTGAAACGTGTTTCAATAATCAAGGTAGAGACATAGCTGATGAACATGTAGCTCGTTGCATCTATGCAAATGGGCTAGCATTCAATTTGGTGTGTTCCCCTTACTGGCAACAAATGATTAAGGCAGTTAATGAAGCGCCAAAAGGGTACAAAAGCCCTGAATATGAAAAGGTCCGCACTACCTTGTTGGCATCAAAGAGACAATCTGTGGATAGATAGCTACAGACAATTCGAGATACATGGGCAGAAACAAGGGTGTCCATTTCTGATGGATGGAGAGACCAAAGAAACCACCCATTAATTAATGTTGTTGCAGTATGCCCCCAAGGGGCAATGTTTTTGAAGGTTGTTGATTGCAGTGGAATAGAGAAAGATGCATCTTTCATATCTACAATTTGTATTGATGCAATAGAAAATGTGGGGCCACATAATGTTGTCCAAGTCATTACGGACAACGCACAGGTTTGTAACGCTGCAAGTTTGATTGTGAAGGGTCGATATGATCACATCTTTTGGACTCCATGTGCAGTACATTCATTGAACCTTATGCTTGCCAAGATTGGTGAGATTGAATGGATTAATGAAATATATGTAGCATCAAAAGAAATCCAAATGTTCATAACAAATCATTCAATGTCCCAAGCCATTTATCGGGGTTTTGCAAAGTTGGAGCTACTGAAGGTACTTTTTTTAATCAATACTATTTGTATTAGAAATTCTTATTTTTAATTACAAATTTATATATGGTTTCTCATTTGAAATTTGACTTTTTGAAACTTGTAGGTTGTTGAAACTCGTTTTGCCTCCCACACTCTTGTCATAAAGAGACTTGTGGAGGTGAGACAAGCACTACAAGCAATGGTCATTGACCCTCTTTGGGAATCATGGAGGACTTCCACTTCTAATAGAGAGCAAAAAATCAAGTCCATCATTCTTGATGATGCATGGTGGGACAAGGCTCAAAATCTTCTACGGTTCACTAAACCAATCTTGGCCTTGATCGAGGCATTTGATACAGATACACCTTGCTTGGGGGAAGTTTATGAAAACATTGATAGTATGTTGGAGAGGATAAGGGAAATTATCAGGGCAAGTGAAAATGACCCTCATGAAACATTATATTATTTAGTGAAGGACATAGTTACAGAAAGGTGGAACAAAATGACCACGCCATTACACCTTCTAGCATATGCATTGCACCCTAAATACTATCATTCTAAAATTTTGTTTTTACCTAGTAGAGCAACACCAAACAAAGATTCTGAAGTGGTACAAGGATGCAAGACAGCCTTGAAGAAAATTTATAGAGATATGAGAGTTGCAATGGAAGTCCACCAAGAATTTGGAGGGCTTGTACAATCTACTGGTAGCTTTTCAGATCCAGTAGCTATGGATGATCAAGGACATCTTGATCCTATTACTTGGTGGGGCTCTACTGGTAGCTTTTCAGATCCAGTAGCTATGGATGATCAAGGACATCTTGATCCTATTACTTGGTGGGGCTTCCATGGTGGGGATAGCATTCATCTCTCTACTTTAGCCACCAGGTTGTTATCACAGGTTGCTAGTTCCTCATCAACTGTGAGGAATTGGAGTACATATGGCTTCATCCATTCAGTGAAGCGAAACAGGTTGGGAGCGACAAAGGATGAGGACCTTGTTTATGTTCATTCCAATCTCCGTCTTCTATCACATGTTGAACCAAAGTATAAAAAAAGGTCCGAGCAGGATGTGGGACGTGGAGCTTGAGATCTCTGACTTGAACCTGACACTGAATGCCATGACTCACCTCAACCTACTTGAGGATATTGTTCCACCACCAGTCCAGCCTACTGATGCAACTTCCTACATTCCAGGACCCCCATCATCTATTCATGATGTAGAGTTGCAATATGCAGAAGATATAGATCCATTTGAGGATCTGTAAATGTATTTACTATTATCATTTATGATATTATGAATCATGATCCTTTTTGTTATTTTGTATGAGGGACGATGCACCATTTCAATGTTTCAATCTTCATATTTATCATTCAATGTTCTAAAAATGTTTGATGGTTTCATGGAGTATTTGATTTTTTAGCTCTAAGGTGTTTTTTAAAATTTTAAATATATATATTGTACGTGACGTATCCTTGCCGTATCTGGATCTTAGATTTTCAAAAAACTAGTGGATCCGGATCCGGATCCGTATCCGTATCCGAATCCTGGTAACTTAGCATTTTCTTTAATTAATTAATTTGATATTAATTAATTAAAAGAGCATAACTAACTTAGAGATAAATCTTAACCCTTGATCTATGAATACTATGAATATTTTGGTATTTTCCATGGAGGTTAAATCTCTATCTGTTGGTTGATGTAGCTGAGATAGGTGTTCTAGCCTTAGATGGTGTCAATGAGGCGAGTAACACGAGCGAAAAATATCTCCAAGCCCGTGTTATTCTTTTGAATATAAATGTCTTAATTTAACTAATTAATCAGTTTAATTTTTTCCTTAGTATTAACTTAGACAATAGATTAATTAATTAGTAATAATTGAGACATGGTCGATTTCCCTCTAGAGACTTCTAGTAAAGTTTCTAAGTGATCTTAGTCATCGGTTAGATCATTTCAAATATAGATCTTGGGCATTCATTTATCAACGAAAGGTTATCAAGGAAATCGATGGGCAGCTTGGGAGATCATAATGATCATTAGGATTTGGCACCAGTGAAGGTTTCAACAATTGTTGAAGTAGTGAATATTTTCTAAGGTTTTCTTTCATCAATGTTCTTCCATTTTTCGAGATCCAAAGGAGGAATTCTCCTAGCATTTTTCTGCAGACATGGAGGTCGAGTTATTGAGGCCGTGAGGGTTCTAGGAGGACCATGTTTTCTCTAAGAGAGGTTGAGATTCCTCACGGAAGCCTAGATTGCAAGGAGCAGATCGTACAGATTGCCAGGAGGGCCATACGATTTGCTAGTAGAGTGGAGAGGCTAATTTTGTCCAAGCCATGAGCATTAGAGGGAACAGAAGCCGCACGTATGATGTCTTATAGGCCATACTTGATTGGAGAGGTCGTGTGAGGTTGCATAGGGAGGCCGAGAGCCTTCCAGTGGTTAGATTGACTTGTGGATGTGAAGAAATATTTGTCGGAGCTTTGACAGGATTCTGCAAGCAGTATTGTAATATTCATCAATTGTAGAATTTGTTGAAGATTAATAAAATTCTCAGATTTGAAGAACTAATTTTCCCTTCGGGGTTATTCTAGGGATGTTTTGTCCAAAAATAATTATGACCATTTTGTAATTGGCTTTCTATTGGAATTTTCGTAGTTTATTTTTTTGAATATTGCAATCATGGTTTTATTTAGTCTTTTCAGTTTACTAATTTTGTTCAAAATTAAATACATTGGATAATTACAGGTTGATTGCAATAAGCTATTTTTCACATGGTATCAAAGCAAATCTGAAGCGCAAAGGTTTACTAGAATAGATCAACACATGGGTTTGGAAGAGAAGGCCGAGGGTGTAATACCCAAATCAATTTCTTCAGTGTGTTCTAGATTTACTTGGAGGAATTTTACCAGTTTTATTTTCTGTAGAAGGAGGCCGAATTTCCAAAGCAAATAGCCATTGTATCCAATGTGAGTTTCCTAAGTCACAAATCAAATTACTAGAAGGAAATGTGAATTGACTGAGGTGGTGTGAGTGACTTTAGCGAGTTGTTGGAGGCAGTTTATCTTACTAGAATAATTTGTTGGACGCAACGAACATTTCCAGAAGGTGGTGCGAGTTGGCTAAGGTAATGCGTGTGGCCAGTGTGAGGCTGTGCGAATTTCCGGAGGTGCGCTGAGTTGCTTCCAGTGGGTCCATTAGTTTCCAAAGGTTTTATTTGTTGAAGAATCTAGGGCATTTAGGTTAGGTTGAGATTCTTTTGACGATGATAACTATTTGTGAGGTACTTTTTACTTCTTCTTATTACCATAATCTTCTCTTATTATTATTAGTGTGTGTTCTCTTACTTCATCAAACAGTTACCAAAACAAAAGAGACAAGAACACAAGATATTTGCTCTCAGGTAGGGCAAAACCTCTCTCTCCTGGAGAGGAAAACCCTTCTGCAAATTTCTCTTATTGAAGCTTCAATTGACAAATGCCACAACCTAGACTTTGACAAGTAGATCCTCCAAGCACAAGACACAGTCTCTCTTTCCTTCTGTCCTTCAATTGATGCCTCCTTCTACACTACACCTTGATTTCTTCCTTAGCTTTTCTTCCGACAACTGATAGCACAATTGCAGAAACCCTAGGTCTCCTTAGGGACCTCTACTATAGAGTACTTCTTCATTTCTCTTCCTCGCTTAGCAACCTACCTTTTGCTTGATGCTTAGGCTAGAAGGTGGGACTTTCCTTAAGGTATATTTTTGAGTTAGAGGCTGAGCCTCTTAATCCTACTGCAGGTTTAAATCTTCTCGCATATGTTGCTAATCTAGTCTTGAAATTGTCCTTCTTGCTTGATCCTTCCTTTGCTTGATGTGGAACCCACTTCGCTTGAGATGGAGACCAATTTGAAGCCTCTTCTTCACCTAATCGAATTCTCTTATGTCACTGCAATTATGACAACAGAGTTACCCTCTTTTCCTTCGCACGTGTGACTGAAATTAGCCCCAAAACAATCCTCCTAAACTCGGTTTCCTTTTCTTTCTTCTTCACTAGCCTAGAGGCACCTTTCTGCTCCTTTTCGCACCTCCTTTTTGACTCTCTTCTTCCCTGATTTCAGAGATTACTTGATGGTCATTTGGTGGGGTCGATTTTCCCTATATATAGGAGTCTGTTCCTCCTATTTGAGCCGACTTGAGCTAGTGAGGCCGACTTGTCCTTAAGTGCATAAAAATGCATTTTCTGAGTCAACATGAAGATGAGACTTGCCTTTTCTTTGGCAGATATCTTTGACATATTTCTTTGACATGTTTACATAGTGTAACTTGCCCTTAAATGGGTCTTTCATAATTACATTGACTCATTGACTTTCCTATAGCACTTCAACATGTGCTAGACCTATGTAGTGGGCAAGAAACTCATTTTTACAATTGACAAAAATAGTAATTCTTTTTCTTTTACAAGTACAAAGATCAAAATTACATTTATGAAGACTGAACCTAGTTACACTTTCTTCAACATTATTTAACTTGCAAAGGGAGATTTCTTGATATTTTTGTTAGCTGGTAGAAGAGATATTATTTTTATTTTCTCTTGAGGGCTTTAGTAATGGCTATAGCAGGATTGAGGAATCAAGATAGGTTGGTTGATGCATCTAACCTTGGTGTCTACAAAATATGGTGCCTTCTTATTTTGAAAGAGCATAGGATGAAGGAGTTTGCTATGGCACATATTGTTGTACGAACAGATCTTATCATGTTGCATGAGTACCGAAAAGATGATGTCAAGGCCAGGCGTATTATTCTAGATGGAGTCAAGGACCACTTTGTTCCACATTTGGTGGAAGAAAATATAGCCAAGAAGATGTGGGATGCCATCAACAAACTTTTCTAGGATAAAAATATGAATTAGAAAATGATCCTAAGAGAGAAGCTCGGAAGCACCAAACAAAATAAGGGAGAGAACATTGTCACTTATCTCGCCTACATCAGCACAATCCGAGATGAGATAGAAGCCATTGGAGAGAAGGTGAAGGATGATGAGCTTGTGAGAACAACCTTGAATGGGTTTAAGAAGTAGTGGGATGCTTTCATGCAAGTGGTTAGTGGAAGATTTGATTTTCCTAGTTGGGAGCACTTGGGGAACGACTTCACATAGGAGGAGCTTCAATCAAGCCTTGTGAAAGTCAACAGTGATAGTAGAAGTAGCTCCGGGCAGAAGGGAGTTGACAACAAGAATGTTGCTCTTGTGAGCAAGGGCAAAGCGAAGAAGGGATCCAATAAAGGGTCTAACTCCAAGGAGGAAAAGAAGGACATGTTGAAGATCAAGTGCTATGGTTGTCACAAGTTTGGTAATTACTGTAGCAATTTCTCACACAAGAAGAAATGTGACAAGAAGAGCGAGAAGCAGATAGTGACAGCCACATATTTTCTTTCTAGACGTATAGAGGACAAGTTTGCACTCATCGCTTGCAATAGCAGTCCAAGAGAGTTGTGGCATAGTGAAATGGGCCATGAGGTGACAGGTGTTCTAGATGTGAGCACAAAGAACGATGGTGTACAATGTAGAACACTTTCCTTGATAAGAGGAAGTGTTGGTTGATTTTGCTTGAATAGGTGTTCTAGCCTCAGATGGTGTCAGTGAGGCTAGGAACACAAGAGCAGAAAATATCTCCAAACCCAAGTTATTCTTTTAAATGCAAATGTCTTAGTTAAATTTATTAATCAATTTTAAATATTTTCGTAAATTTTAACTTAGGGAAATAGTTTAATTATTTAGTAATAAATGAGACATACTCAATTTTCTTCTAGAGACTTCTAGTAAAGTTTCTAAGTGTTCTTAGCCATCGATTAGACCATTTCAGATCTAGATATTTGCCATTGATTTCTCAATGAGAAATTATAAAGGAAATCAATGGGAAACATTGGAGATCATAATGGTCATTAGGATTTGGCATCAGTGAGGGTCTCAGTAGCAACTAAAGCAGGATATATTTTCCGATGTTTTCTTTCATCAGTATTCTTCCACTTTTTGAGTTCTTGAGGAGGAATTCTCCCATCTTTTTTCTCTAGATAGGAAGGTTGAGTTATTGAGGTTGTCAGGGTTCTAGGAAGGTCAAGTTTTCTCTGAGAGGCTGAGATTCCTTGTGGAGGTCATACAAATTTCCAGGAGGGTTATATGAGTTTCCAGCACAGCCAAGAGGCTAATTCGATCTAGGTCGTGAGCATCAGAGGCTCTAGAAGCTGCATGCATGAGGTTGTACAGGCCATATTTGCCAAGAGAGGTCATGTCAGGGTGGAAAGGGAGGTCGTGAGCCTTCCAGTGGTTAGATCGATTTGTGGAGGTGAATAAATATTTTGTCGGAGGTTTGTCAGAGTTTGGCAAGCAGTATTGTAATATTCATCAATTGCATAATTTGTTGAAGATTAATAAAACTCTCATTTATGAAGAATTGGTTTTCCCTTTGGGGTTTTTCCAAGGACGTTTTTTGCCAAAATAATTGTGTCCATTTTGTGATTTCTTTTCTATTAGAGTTTCCACATTTTATTTTTTTGAATATTGCAATTGTGTTTTTATTCAGTATTTGTAGTTTAATAATTTTGGTCAGAATTAAATAGATTGGATGATTACTAGTTGATTGCAATAAGCAATTTTGTACACCATCCACCTAATAATTACTGATAATTAATTAAAATTGTGGAAGGCCTATTCTAAAATAGACACCTATCAATGTAATCATCACTAGCATATTTCTCAAATTTATGAAAATAATTAAAATACAAAAATGAGAGAACAAGTAAATAAACACACCGTTCACACCAATGAACACAAGGTGTATTTTTGGAAACTTGAAATGAAAGAAGATCTGACTAGAAAGTGAGGCCTATGCTTTGCTCTCTTTTCTTTAGTTATGAAAATGCAAATACAAAGAAAGGGGAACTCATTGTGTGGTTTCCTTTGAAATTGTGACTTGAATGATTGCTATAATAGTTTCCCTCCTCTATTATGCTCTCAAACCCTACTTTTAGATGCTTTGCTCAATTATGGAACAAGTACAATGCTAAAGGAATGGAACCCTCTCTCCTCCTAGTAGCCCATTATTTAACATATTCTAATAGTTGCCTAGGGTTTGCATTTTTGCATACCTCAAACCTCAATTAGTGTTAGGGTTTTGGACCATCTAGAATCTACTTGAAAGTCCACATGTAAGTAATGGAGGTTGACATTGCATCAACTAAGTACCATGGTGGTTAACAAGTTAGGTCAAGTTGCAAGAGGCATAACTTTTGCATATGAACTTTGATTGAGATGATTTTTGCATTGTTATCATGTTATTAGTGTCTAGAATGGTGTCAATGGGTAGGAAGCTATCCTCACAAAGTTTTGACTCCAAAAAGTATCAGTGGATGTCTCAAAATGGCTCTAGAATGTTCTAGATCCTAAATCTCCAAAGTGGGACTTGCCACTTCAATGGGCCCTGCAAGTCAATTCCTCCAAATTTTTGACCTGAAAAGTACCAAGACACACAAAACATTATAGAATGATCCATTTTGGATCATGTCTCCCCATTTAGGGAAGCTTTTGGTCCACAAAAACTTCTTTCTTCCTTTTTCAAATTGAATATACATCCCAAGGATACGTTCCAGGGACTTTCCCTCATTTTGAGGATTATACCCATGGTAAACTAGTCAATTGCAGTTCTTTAACCTCATTTAGTGGGGACATTGAGTGAGGCCCAATAACCCAAAGAGGCAACCAACCCAGGGATTTGACCTCATATACTCCAACTTCTAATCCACAAACTTAACTATTCAAGCCAACATGTTAGGCTAATCATCCCCAAATTTTTTTATCGAATGAGATGAGGAAAAATTTCCTCTACCTTCTCCTTGGAGTACCGTTTTTCCTTTCCTAGAAGTTGTCCACTCAACCCAATTTTATCATAGGTTATGTTTCCCCTCACTCGTAGTTTTGGACTCTTGCAAAATTGTATTTTTTGTGAAATCTACTTGAGCTTTTGGTTATAAGTCCTCTATGGTAGATAGGACATTCCCTTCAATTTCTTGACATGGAAGGCTCATAGATTTTCGAATTTTCCACATTCACTATTGAGTGAATGTGGATATATGGGGGAAAAATGAGTCTATAGGCATTATCACCCACCTTCTCCAGTTCTTCAAAAGTGCCATATCATAATGTTGATATTTTTACTAGAACCTGTACCCTTTCTTGTTTAGTTGTAACAAAACTATGTCTCTCACCTTGAATGTCTTCTCAATACTATGTTGATCATGTTCAACTTTGTACCTTTCTTGTGATTTCATTAATGTCTCCTATATTTTCAAATGGGTCTACCTAATAAACTCAACAAATTTCTCCACTTTGAATGTTTCTCTTATGATGTCTTCCATCACTCTTCCTTGTTGTCCATATACAATAACTAAGGACAAAGGCGAGAAATAACCAAAGCAAGTTTCAAATGGGGACTTACAGGTAGAAGTATGGACTACTATATTATACGAGTGTTGAATATAGATAAGATTTTCATCCCAAATCTTTGGATGCTTTTGTTTACAACCCCTCAAAAATTGAACCAATGTCCTATTGACTTCTTTTATTTGTCGATCCATATGAAATGTTACATATCTCTTCAACTTGGTGTCCATCATTTCCCAAAGTGTAGTCCAAAACGCCTTGAGAAATTTGGTATCACTATATGAGATGATGCTCCTTGGCATCCCAAAGTGCATCTAAACCTTTTAAATAACATGTTTGCTACTTTTATCCTTTAATGGTGTTTTTATAAGGCATAAGAATGCATGTTTTGCTAAACCTGTGAATGACCACAAACATATAGTCATGCCCATTGTTGTTTTTGGAAAACCACTCACAAAATTCATGGAAATGCTTTCATATCTTCAAGTAGGTATAGAAAATGGATGGTATAAACCTTGCTTTCAAGTATTGGGCTTGTTGATACAACAAAGTGTGCGTCCCCTAATAGAGTGAGCTACATCTTGCATTTTTAAGTCAATGTTGATTTTTGAGTAGCTTGGGAGGTACTCCAAGCCCTAGGGTTCGGTGTTTGGAGGGCAAAGCACCACAAGAGTCACTTGTGGGCTTGGAACCCAAGAATGGGGTTTTGCACCAAATCGGGATTTGGGCATTTCCATGAGCACATTTCTAGCACATTTTTACATGTGATGGCATGAGATGATAGAGGGAGGAAAGGAGAATCCAACACTTCAAGAATCGTCAAATTCTGAGTTGTAAAAATGGAGATATGATTTTTTGAAGTTATTTAATGGGGTTGCACATCAACTATCAAGGTCGATTTGGTGTAAAAGTGACATGTGATAGCGGGATGTTAAAATTGGCAACTAGGGCCAAACTCCATGTGGGTCATCTTATTTATGGCCGCTGATATTTTCTTGGATCACTCTCATCGAGAGGTGTAGGATTGATCTAAAGATCATCCGATTCCGATAAGTATTCATGGAGTTATGATTTTATTTGTATTATAAGACAATTCGTCAAGGTCGGCCAACAACCAAATAAACCCCACATGTGCTCAACGTTTTAGTATAAAAGGAGATGACTTGAGAGTCATTTCACACACACTTCACTCTTGATTTCTCTCCACTTGTTTTGGGTTT
>APFE030404493.1:1185-18763 GCA_000404065.3 Pinus taeda
ATCTTTCCGCTGCTCGCCATCTTCTTTCACCACCAGAATCGATCTCGCAGATCTCCCACTGAACAAGGTCTACCACAAGCCCGAGCGAAACCCCTCAACAACAAAGGCATCCCCTTGAAGCCAAAATAGCTCCGATACCAAATGTAGGTTTCAACCCCGTACAGAAATTACCTGCATACAAATTCTAAATCACAGGAAAAATAAAAATCCAATAGCATAACACATAAAACACATATACACAGAGATTTCCCACTAGATCTCAAAACCAAGACTACCAACTTGATTTTTCATTATGTTCCTTTCAATGTTACAATACATATTTATACATGCCAAAGCATCCAATACCATGGAATGAAAAACATCACATCCAAAACCATGGACTGAAAACCATCGCATCCAAAAAACATGTGCGAAAATCATGCACAAAACCATAGGTGGTTCTGCCCAACCTAACATAGGGTCCAAAACCAAAATTTTCCAGGGCGCTGCCCCGGACCCCATAAAGTGGGGTTACGGTCCCCTCAAACCCCCTGTTAATTATGTGGAAAGAATATAACACAACCCAACATTGAGCAGGTTTATGTCAAAACCAAGGAAGAAGCACTAGACAACAGTGAAGCAGGTTTTCAGGTATTTGCGTGGCACTAGTGATTACGGTTTGTGCTACCAAGGAAGATCAGGATTGGACAGAATGTTAGATATTCGTGGCTTGTTGATGCAAGCTAGGCTCAAGATCTAGATTAGAGAAGACCTACAAGTGGGTATGTGTTTAACCTATTTGGAGGTGTAGTCAATTGGATGAGTAAGAAACAATATGCAGTGGCACTATCAACTATAAAGGTAGAATACATGGCAGCCACTCATGCAAGCAAGGAAGCAGTTTGGTTGTAGAGATTGTGTTCAAGTATGGGGTTAGAACATGGAGATATAATGATAGACTATGACAGCGAAAGTGCAATTTTCTTGGCAACGAACCCCACATATCATTCAAAGACAAAGCACATTGATGTTCAGTGTCACTTTGTGAGGGATATGATAAAAGACAAAAAGGTGTTGTTGGTAAAGGTGGACACTTTGAAGAATACTGCAGATGCATTGACAAAATCTGTGAGCTTTGATAAGTTCTCGTGGTATAGAGAGACAATGGGCATTTCAGGGCTAGAAAAATGACTAAGCTCTCTTATGGCTCCCTGTGGAAAGAAAACAAGTGGGAGAATGTTGGGTTGTGTTATATTCTTTCCACAACTAACCTATGTAGTTAACCAGGGGGTTAGAGGGGGGGTGTACCCCACTTCGTTGCGCTGATTGTGTAGCGGGGGGGAGTCATAGGGGGTTTGAGGCATACCCGTAACCCCACTTTAAGGACCCTATGTTAAGATGGGCGGACCCACCTATGGTTTTGTGCATGATTTTCACATATGTTTTTGGACGTGATGGTTTTTGGTCCATGGTATTGGATGCTTCGGCATGTATAAATATGTATTATAACATTGAAAGGAACATAATGAAAAATCAAGCTGGTAGTCCCAGTTTTGGGATCCAGGGGAAAATCTCTGTGTATGTGTTGTATGTGTTATGCTCTCGCATTGGTTATTTTTGTGTCTTAGAATTCGTATGCAGCTAATTTTTGTACTGGGTTAAAACCTACATTCTCTCCAGTGAAAGGGTGTATACACACTGGTTCGACATAGTCAAGTAGCATATACATTATGAGATTTGATGTTTGAGGTTTTTGTTGGTTCTAGTGGTTGTTGCAGAGTTTTGGGCTCTACTCTGTGTTCTGGTGACTGTGTTTTGATGACAGGGTTTCAGTGATTCAATTGTTGGGTGATTCAGAGTTAATGATTGTATTGTAGTAGTGATTGTTTTGTATTTATGGATCCAGTATGAAAATTTATGAAACGTGGTCCCTAGAATAAAAGAGAAGGTTGTAGCCTTCTGTAAATTAGCACCTATGTACTAGTACATCAGCTAGTACAAGAGCTAAGGGGGTTGTAGCTCCCTTCCAGGAAAAGCTGGAAAACGAGAGAAGGTTGTAGCCTTCTGTAGGTAGAATCATGCATACTGGTATATGGTTGCACCAGTACAAAATTTGTAAAAGACGTTTCTTATTAAAGAAAGATTGAGAAGATTGTAGCAGGTGGTTTTCACCCACATTGGGTTTCCACGTTATATCATGGTGTTCATGTGTGCTTCTTATATGTGATGATTTGTTCTGTTTTACTACACCTGTTTACTGTTTATATGGTTAATAATGTTATGATGCACTAATTAAAGATCAACTAACTGAATCATAAGTTTACTGGATATACGCTAGTTGCATTAAACACAGTTGCATATACACATGGGTTGCCTTAATTGAAGTAGCATATATGAATCTGATAATGGAAATGAAAATATTATTGATTTGCTAATATTGATTCACCCCCCCCCTCTCAGTATTATTTCCAACATTATCTATTTAAGCCTTTGCCATGGTCTGCCTCTTCATCTAGTCCTGATGATGAACCACACTTGTTGGTTTGAAACACGTTGGCCAAAAAGTTCTTTCATGTGATTTCTACTGAAAGAATTTGTTTAAGTCTTTATATTATAATCCTTCGGAAAAATGATTATAGTAAAAAATTGTGTTCATAGTTTTGTCTTTTACAAAATGTACAACCCCATTAGAGGTGAATTCCTCTCCATTATATATTGCAAAAATGAGAGATATAATAGAAATATACATAATAAGGAAAGTTTTTGAGAATCAAAGATTCTCTAGAACATTCTTCTTAAATTAGGCTAACTCTCCTATCTTCAATGAAGAAACCAAGAAATTTGTCTCGTAACTAATGCTTCAATTATAAATAGGTTTTCTTGAATTAGCGACGAGTTATTCAACACGGTCATCCTCTGTAGATCTTCACAATCCCTATTTTCAACACGATATCAATACTTGTTTTCAAAATGATATCATCCAATGAATTATTAGCCTAATTACAAGGAAACATCTTTAGTTTATATTATTAAAACATAATCATGTAATCAAATAAATTTTTACCAAATTTTAAACCATATTGAGCAAAGAATATGAATATAAGTTAACAACAAGGAATTATTATAAAAACATAACAAATTAGATAAAAGAAAATATAACAAATGAAAGTCCCAACATCACCCCCCAACTAACTTGATTGCATGTCCTCATGCAATTAATCTCTAGATCATGCAAACAAATAGTTAACATACAAGGCATTGAGGGAGTAAGCTTCGTAAGATTTTTTCTCCTCTGTATCTGAATCTAGCCCTGTACTTGATTTCTTGGAGAGCCGCGTACTCAACCTGTTTAGAAAGTTCATGATCAGATCAATAACATGATAGGCGTAATGAAATCAGGTGACACTGGTACCTACATTCCATCTAATTAACTCCTACATCCATTACAATTGCAGTATAGTCATGAACTCTAGAGAGAGCTAGCTGGAAGTTATGGAGGCTAAAGGTTTCCTTATTCTTCACCTCTTGTGAATATATCATCCATATCATTCTAGCCCCTTTTACTGGATCATCCTTGATGTCCTCCAAATAGTCAAGCCCTAAAATCAATACTCCCAAATGAATATTTTGGTATGAAGAGAAAACATTCGACTCTTGAGAAAATCAGTTATGCCTATATAATTAAATGGACATGTTCTTAGGTTCTCCTCGAACCTATAAGTCATAGTTTTCCTTGTTCTACTCATAAGTTTTACGCGCCTCCCGCCATTTTATCTGATTTTGTGTGAAAGATATAAGGGATTGAAGTTGCACATCTTCGACAAAGAGTACGATATTTTCATTTCTCTGTTCCATCAGTGGAAAATTATGCATATAAAGTTCAGATCAAAGATTTTGTGCACACTCATTCTGCTTATGGAAAACATTTATGAAATTTAAAAAATTAGTAAACTCATAAGGAAAGCCATGTTGTACTTGTTGAATCTTAAGCATTAGATATTTCTCCACTAAAAACATAGCATAATTGTAGGATGGATCTCTACAAGCCAAGACACCTAGGATCATGGAACAAATCTCATCCCTTTATTGCATTAATTTGTGAATTTTGTTGGGTTGTGTTATATTCTTTCCACGACTAGCCTACGTAGTTAACTAGGGGGTTAGAGGGGGGATGGAGCCCCCACTTCGTTACATCGATTGCGCAGTGGGGGGGTCACAGGGTGGCCGGTAGCCCCACCTATCTGGGGGGTTTGAAGGGGGCGGATAGCCCCCCTCTATGGGGTTTGGGGCAGCGGCCTGGGAAATTTTTTTTGGACCCTATATTAGGTTGGGCAGACCTACCTATGGTTTTGTGCATGGTTTTCACACATGGTTTTCATTCCATGGTTTTGGACACGATGATTTTTTTGTTCCATGGTATTGGACACTTCAGCATGTATAAATATGTATTGTAACATTGAAAGGAATATAATGAAACATCAAGTTGGTAGTCCCAATTTTGAGATCCAGGGGAAAATCTCTGTGTATATGTGTTTTATATGTTATGCTCTCGCATTGTTTATTTTTTGTGTTTTAGTGTTCATATGCAGGTAATTTTTGTACGAGGTTAAAACCTACATTTGATATCAAAGTTGTTTTGGCTTCAAGGGGATGCCTTTGTTATTGAGGGGGTTTGGCTCGGGCCTATGGTAGACCCTATTCAGTGGGAGATTTGTGGGATTGATTTTGGTGGTGAAAGAAGATGGAGAGCAGTGGAAAGATAGAGATCGAGAAATTTAATGGTTAGAGTTTTGAGTTGTGGAAACTTAAGATGGATGATCTGTTGGTGGATAAAGATTAGTGGATCACGGTAGATCTGGGTACTAAACCAATGGGAGTGTACGATGAAGAATGGAAGAAGTTGGAATGAAAGGTAGAGCACAATACATTTGTGTGTCTCAGATTCAGTATTGCTGAATGTATGAGGGGAAGCTATGGCTAAGGCTTTGTGGGACAAGTTAGGGAATTTGTACCAATCTAAGTCTCTGGAAAATAAACTATTCCTACAAAAAAAGTTGTATAACCTAAGGATGAAAGATGGAGACTCAGTGATAGAGCATCTAAATTAATTTAATACTGTGGTAAGTCAGTTATTATCTGTTGATATTAAAATTTCAGATGAAGGTAAGTGCATCAATTTGTTGTGTTCTCTAACAGATTCATGGGATAGTATGGTTATTGCAATAGGTAGCAATGCAACTGCCTTGTATTTTGATGAAATAGTCTCATCCTTGCTAACTGAGGAGATACGACAGAAAAATATGGAGAGCTAGAATGGTGATGCCCTGTTTGTATGATGATGGTCTCAGAACAGGAACAAATATAAGTCATCGAGTGGGAGATCTAAATCTAGAGGGAGATCTAAATCTCCAAGAAAACCTGTACAGGTGGTTTGCTATAAATGCAGAAAGGAAGGGAACTACAAATGGGACTGTAAATATAAAGCTCCTGAAAAAGGAAAGGGATTTGATGACGCTCCTTCCACAGAGGCAAAAACCACCTCTGATGAAGGTGGGGATGTGTACCTGGCTTCTTCAAGTACACGTGTAGATCATGAGGCATGGTTGATTGACTTAGGTGCATCCTTTCACTTCAATCCCCATAAAGAGTGGTTCTACGAGTATGAGAAATAAGATGGTGGTGATTTCTTCTTAGGGGATGATAGGAGGGCTAGAATCATTGGTTGCAGAAAAATAAAGTTGAAGTTGCAAGGTGGAAGGGTTAGAACACTTCTGGGTGTTCTGCATATTCCTGCATTGGCTAGAAATATGATTTCTGTAAGCATGCTGGATGATGCAGGCGTAAAAAGAGTGTTCGATAAGGATACCTGCAAGATGGTTCAAGGAGCACTAGTATTGATGTGGGGAGTTCAGATTGGAACTCTGTACAAGCTACAAGGTAGCATTGTTGATGATGGGTGCAACAATTCTATGGTTCCTAAAAGTGGAGTAGAAAATCTAGTGGTCTCTGGAGAGAAGAATGTTGTGGCATCAAAGGCTTGGACATATTGGAGAGAAGGGCCTTTGAATACTGCATGGTAAAGGTATGGTAGAGGGTATGAGTAATAGCTCTCTAGATTTTGATTTCTATGAAAATTGTGTATATGGGAAGCATAATCAGGTGAGTTTCCCCTTTGGTGGTAAGAGAGTAAAATAGATATTAGAGCTTGTGCATAATGATGTGTTTGGACCTGTGAAGGTTCCATCACAGGGTAAGTCTATGTACTATGTATCATTTATAGATGACTTCTCAAGGAATACTTGGATATATTTCCTTAAGAAGAAATCTGAAGTCTTTGACAGGTTTAAAGAATTTAAGGCTCTAGTGGAAAACCAGACAGAGAAGAAGATAAAGGTGCTAAGGACAAACAATGGTGGAGAATTTTGCAGCAAGGAATTTGAAGAATTTTGTAAGAAGTGTGGTATAGCATGGCAGAAGACTACTCCATATACACCTTAGCAAAATGAAGTCGCAGAAAGAATGAACAAGACGTTGATGGAAAGGGCAAGAAGCATGCTAAGTGGTACCGGGTTAGGACAGGAATTCTAGGCAGAGGCGGTGGATACTGCATGTTACTTGGTCAATAGGTCACCTATCAACGTTGGAGGATAAGACTCCACAAGAAGTATGGACTGGTAAGAAACCCTCTCTTTCACATTTGAGGGTATTTGGATGTGATGCATATGTACATGTTCCAAAGGAGAGACGAACCAAGTTGGATAGTAAATCTGAAAAGTGCATATTTATTGGGTATAAGGATAGTTTAAAGGGTTATAAGCTTTGGAACCCAGTAACAAGGAAGGTTGTGTACAGTCGAGATGGGGTGTTCAGAGAGGTGAAAGATGTTATTAAACATGAAGTCCAACCAAAGGAACCTGTGAAGATAGAGTTTGAACTAAAGGAGGAAGAATCAGACTCTGTAGCAGAGGAGGAGTCAGAAGATGAAGAGCCACAATCTCCGGCTGTGAGAAGATCAGCTCGAGAAAGAAGGCAGCCAGAAAGGTATAGTCCATCTGCTTTCTGTTCAAACTTTGCTTTGTCTGTTACTGATGATGATCCTTTACTGTGAAGGAAGCAGTGGATTCAGAGGATAGAAAACTCTGGAAAGAGGCCATGGTTGATGAAATGGAATCTTTGCACAAAAATGAGGCTTGGGATCTGGTGGAGTTGCCGGCTAGAAGGAAACGCATTGGCAGCAAATGGGTGTTCAAGAAGAAGACAAATGCAGAAGGGAAGGTGGAGAAATACAAAGCTCGGTTGGTAGCAAAAGGTTATTCCCAGGTGATGGAATCGATTTTGGTGATATTCTTTCTCCTGTTGCCAAGGTAGATTCTATTAGATTACTTTCATCTGTTGTTGTTGCTTTTGATTTTGAGGTAGAACAGATGGATGTGAAGACAACATTTCTTCATGAGGATATGGAAGAGGAGATCTATATGAAGCAAACTGAAGGCTTTGTGGTGAAGGGTAAGAAAGAACTGGTATGCAAGTTAAAGAAGTCTCTGTATTGGTTAAAACAGTCACCAAGGATGTGGTATCAGAAATTTGATACATTTATACGGGGACTTGGTTTCACCAGAAGTAAAGCAGATCACTATATGTATTTTAAATTAATTGGTGACCATGTTATTTATTTGGTCATATATGTGGATGAAATGTTGCCAGTTGGAAATGACAAAGGAATTATCCAGGATTTGAAGACCCAATTGTCCTCCAAATTCAACATGAAAGATCTTGGTGCTGCAAACTACATTTTGGGCATGGAAATTAAAAGAGAATGGGCAAACAGGAAGCTCTGGTTAAACCAGAGGAAGTATGTCGAGACAATATTGTAGAGGTTTAATATGCAGGATAGTAAACTAGTGTAAAGTTATCTGTCGAACAATGTCCCAAGACACAAGAAGAGGAAGAGGACATGTCTTGTGTTCCATATGCAAGTGCAGTCAGTAGTCTGATGTATGCAATGGTGTGTACTAGACCTGACATTGCACATGTAGTGGGATTATTGAGAATGTTTATGTCAAAACCAGGGAAGGAGCACTGGACAATAGTGAAACGAGTTTTCAGGTATTTGCGTGGCACTATTGATTATGGTTTGTGCTACCAAGGAAGACCAGGATTGGACAGAGTTTTGGATATCCATGGCTTTGTCGATACGGACTAGGCTGGAGATCTGGATCAAAGAAGATCTACAAGTGGGTATGTGTTTAACCTATTTGGAGGTGAGGTCAGTTGGATGAGTAAGAAACAATCTGTTGTGACACTATCAAATACAGAGACAGAATACATGGTAGCCACTCATGCAAGCAAGGAAGCAGTTTGGTTGCAGAGATTGTGTTCAAGTATGGGGTTAGTATAGGGAGCTATAAGGAAATACTGTGACAGTCAAAGTGCAATTTTCTTGGCAAAGAACCCTGCTTACCATTCAGAGACAAAGCACATCGATGTTCAATATCACTTTGTGAGGGATATGATAGAAGACAAAAAGGTGTTGTTGGTAAAGGTGAACACTTTGAAGAATACTACAAATGAATTGACAAAATCTATGAGCTCTGATAAGTTCTCTTGGTGTAGAGAAACAATTGGCATTGCAAGGATGGATAAATGACTAAGCTATCGTACGGCCCCTTGTGGAAAGAAAACAACAACTGGAAGAATGTTGGGTTGTTTTATATTCTTTCCACGACTAGCTCTCCTAGTCAACTGGGGGGCGGAGCCCCCCCTTAGTTGCGCTAATTGTGCAGTGGGGGGGTCATAGGGGGTTTGAGGGGGGCAGGTAGCTCCTCTCTATGGGGTCCAGGGCAGTGCCTCAGGGAAATTGTTTTGGACCCTATATTAGGTGGGCAGACCTACCTATGGTTTTGTGCATGGTTTTCACAGATGGTTTTGGGTGCAATGGTTTTTAGTCCATGATATTGGATGCTTCGGCATGTATAAATATGTATTGTAACATTGAAATGAGCATAATGAAAAATCAATCTGGTAGTCATGGTTTTGGGATCGAGGGGAAAATCTCTGTGTATATGTGTTTTATGTGTTATGCTCTCACATTGTTTATTTTTCTGTGTTTTAGAATTCATATGGAGGTAATTTCTGTACGGGGTTAAAACCTACATAGAGAAATGAGTTTTACTTGCCCCTCTTGGAAATGATGTAAGAAAAGGAGAATGAGTAATGATTTCATCAATTTTTATTTTCTCAATGCCTATTGATACACACCCTCCTTCCTCTTCTTCTATATCCATCGGTTGTTCTATGCTCCCCCTTTCTCTTCTTGCTCGTGCTTCTTTCGAGTTGTCCTCCTCCTTAGAAACCAACACTATCTCTTGTGGAGTGGTGTCAACTACGGCCCCTGTTTCCCCCAAAGGTTCCACATCCAATTGAAAAGGTGATGCTAGATCTTGTATGACATCACCACCTACATTTTCAATCATAGGTTCTTCAACTATTTGAACAAGTGGTGCTAGTTCTTCTGTAACAACACCACCTACATTCTCAAACTAGAGTTCTTCAATTGTTTGGACAGGAGGTGTTGGTTGTGTACCAACACTGTTATCACCCAGGTTGTTCCCTATGACCCCCAAGGGAATATGGCCAGGGTAACCACTAACCAACCTTTGGATTATAGATCCTAGCCTATCTATAATCAGAGAGGGCTCTCTCTTTAAGTTTTAGCTATGCTTTGTGAGTATTTTAAGCTAGTTAAAAGTTTCAGTTTCCTGTTTGAGACTTTGGTTGATGAACTTTTGTTGTAAGAAGGGCATGAAGAGTGCAGAAGACGCTAATCCATTGGGCATATGGAGGCAGAAAAGTGAGATAGTTCTGGTGCCTGTGATGGAGAAAGTTTTGCTGCAAGGCTAGATGGCTATTGTTAATATAATTTTCTGATTTAGTGTGTGAAACAATGGGATATGGAGTGACAGATAGTGTGATATTAATTTGAACAACAATCTCTACTTAGTAGCGTAAATGAATTACCAAATAGTGACTGTGAGGTTTCAGAGCTTATTGGAGCAGTTAAGAATTCCAATTTAAACAGCTGAAGTAATGGAAAACATTTATAGTGAAGATAGATTGAGATCAGGGTGTCTCCATGGACAAATCCTGAGCTATTATTTTTCTTTCTTTCCTAGATTTAGAACAACATGTGAGAGTCATGATTTAAAACAAATAACAGAAACATTAACAGAGATAGAGAAACACTTATTATATCAAGCCATCGCACTAGAATCCTGTAGCATTCAATGGTTCCAATCACAACATGCACTAGTAAGACTCAGTTCCTGTAAACTCCAAGCTTTATTTATGACATCATTCTGAAAGTTACAGCCGAGTTCTCATTTCTTCATAAGAGAACAACAAAACCAACAACAACCCCTTGAAAGTTTGTGCGAGGGGGAATATATACAATAGGTTTTACAAAATATCTGAATGCTGAGTCATTTGATACATTAACTATGCTCACCAACTTTACAAAATATCAGATAAGAAAGTTATTGCTACTCTGAATGTAAGATAAATGGTCTTTAATGCTGTTAGGCCTCTTCTTGACCTTTGGAGAAGAATAAGTCGGTTGATCGTTTCTGCTTTAATGCTGAATGATGTGTCTTTATGCTCTGTCATGCTGTAGCTTTTCTTGGCCCTGTTACCTGTAGCTGTCATTGTTGCTTTTGGTGGCCGAATCTTCCTGCTGAGTTGGCTCATTCCACCTTTTTCAGTCAGAGTATATGCAACATATTTTCTGAATGTGATGACTTATATATTTTGATGTCAAAACTTTGATGAAACCCCTTGTTTATAATAATAACTGTATCATTGAGGTCCACCATTCCTCCGTAGGCAATTGATGCCTCAAAATTGCATCCAATGTCTCATCTGCCTTTGTGTATTTGTAGAAGTTCGGAGGCACTTCAAATAAATGGCTGATCTCATTCATAATAAAAAATAAATTCTCTACTCTGTCATAGAGACTCTGCCCAGATGCTGGCCCTGTTGCCTGTGAGCTGCTTGCTCCTTGATTGATCTAATTGGTGGCAAATGTGTTCACCCTTTTTGCATAGACCTCATGTGATAGCAGTTTTCCTGCACTGTTAAGCAAGCTGGGAAGACCTCTGCCCTCTAATGCTGCAAATTTGTCCATGAACCTATTTACCTCTGTTTGCATGTCCTGGCTTCTTCTCTCCAATGTCTAAACCAGGCTTTTCAGTGTGAGGACCCTCTTTATTAGCTGGATAGTTTCTGTCCTGTTGGAGATCCCAATTGCTGCCAGCTGAGGACCTGTCCGGTTATTGAGCACATTAATCATTCTGCTGGCTATCTCAGGCATACTACCTAGAGATGCCCTTGCTCTATGCACTTCCCTTTGTGCTTTGCCTATGAGCTCCATTTGCTCATGAATAGTTTTAATGTATTTCCACTGGTCCGTTATTGATTGGCCAATGTGGGTCCACAAAACTATTCTGATCTCAGCCACCACTTTGTCAAGGGTGAGCTCTTTCTCCAGCTCTTTTATCCTTTCCTTGAGAGTTTTTATTTCTCTTGCTTTCTGAGCCACATTCTGCTTTGATTTATCATACTTCTCATTCAGCTTGGCCAAATTATCCTTGGCTCCATTCAGTTCTGTCATCTGCGCTTCGAGGGCCTGGACCTCACTCATCAATTTCTGCATGTCGAGGCTCGGAGCCTACTCTGTAGATGGTGCTGGTGCTGCTGTTGATGTTGATGGTGCTGGTGCTAGTGCTGGTGCTGGTGCTGCTTCTGTGGGAGGAGGAGTGGTCTTTGGAGGCTCCTCAAGGTTAATAACCTCTGGAGGGGGCTGAGAAGTCTGGCCTCCCTCTTTCTGCTGCAGGGCTGCCTGCAGTGCAGCCTCTATGTCTTCCAGCCTCCCTTCTGTCTACACTAGTTGCTTGTGCAGTGCTACCAGCAATGTAGCTATCTCTTGTTCTTGCTTCTGCTGAGAAACCTCATCTGTTTGGGGGTGAATGGGGTCTGGGAGCTTTACCTTCTTTCTCAGGGTTGCAAGGTTTGCATCTCTTATTTTTAGCAGTGTCTGTATGGCCTTTGGATCATTGGGGTCATGCCCCAACTCTATAATTATATCTTCCAAAGACTTGATCCTGTTGTCTTTGGCCAGGGAGGATGCTTTCTCCAACTCCAGTTGGGCAGCTATATTGTTTAGGCTGTTTTCCAGCCTTTTTGCCAACATTGCTTTGTTTGCCAATGTTGCATAGACCATTTCACCCGTTTCCTTATGGAGTTCTATTTGGTCCATAGGGTGAATGTCTATTGCAAGAACCTCCAGGTTGGTTCTTATGTAATCTGCCGCTGACTGTGGCTGCACTGTGGTGGGCATGAAATGACTCATGGTCATTTTTCCTTCTGAGATGTCATAGGCTGACATAAGCCTATGTTGATTTGTAGGGGCCATCTTTAGCAACTGGTTGTAGATTTGGAGCCTGAGTGGCTCATTTCTCCTCTTGATGTCAGTAAACTGTTGCTTGATGCTTACTTCTGCTTTCCTTTGATGACTTGAGGACCTCACCTCTCCTCCAAGATTTCTCTCTTGTTCCTGCTGAAAGGAACTAGCAGATACCTCCATGCTTGGTGGGACCATTATCACTGATTGCCCCATAGGCATTTCTTTCTCAGAGAGGGGATTTAATCTCTGCCTTTACTCCCCTTGATTTTTGGACATGGTAAGGGGAGTCTCCTGCTCTCTGTCCCTCTTCTTTCCTTTTTCCACTTTTTGTGGAGTTTGGAGCACTGAGGTCTCCACCATTTTCTCTTGCCCAGAAGGCATGTTCTCTTGAGCCTGTTGCTCAGTAGGTGATGGGGCTTCAGCCATTTGTTCTTGCTGCATAGGCTTCCCCTCTTATTGAGGTTCTTCTTGCTGTTCTTGTTGCTGTTCTTGCTACTGTTCGACCTCCTTTTCTACCTGTTGCTCTGCTTGTTGCTCTGTTGTAGGAGGTGGTTGTTCCTGCTCCACCTGCTTGGCCTTATCTTTACTTGTTTCCTGTTGGGCAATTTCGGCTACTTGTTGCTGGGCTATGGAAGATGAGGCGGCTGCTCCAATTTGCCTTTGACAGGAGGAAGAGACCTGCCCACAATGTTCCAAGTCAGCCTCTTTCTCAAGATTGCTTGTTTCTCTTCTTAGCATTTCTTCTTTACCAATTGGCTCTTCTAAGGTGCCTTCTTTCCAGCTTAGGGCATTGGCATACTTCTCAATGTGAGGCAGTTTCACATGAACATAGCCACCCAATTTGTATTTTATTCTCCTAAGGGAAATGAAGTGATTAGGGTCATAAGGCACCCACTTGAAACTAGTTTGAAGTCTGAGGGTCTCTAGAATCCTATCAGCTTCCTTCCATCCTTCCTCCTTCTTATTATACAAGGGGCCCAGCTGATTCCTCACCTTTAGTTGCACCTTCTTGCTTTTACTTTGGAAATGGAAAAAGTTTGCATTTCCAAACTGCTTGAAGTACTCTAGTGCAAAGAGTCTCATAGGGACATATTTTGGCAGCCTATAGGGATTCAGCTCATAGCCATATACTCTGATTACTGTGTGGTGTTGGTAGAAGTACCAATCACCAATGTTGTAGGCCTTTGAGAGTTGAAGAATTCTCTGCATTTCATCTGTCAATCTGGGAGGAGGGACACCCAACAACAAGGTCATAGCTAGATGAATGAACATATCAATAAATTCACAGTAGGTGTAAGGTGAATAAGGCAGAAGATGGCAAACTGAAGACCAAAACACAACCGACCTTGGGCTTCCCTGGGCATCTAGCTTCTTGAGAGGGACAGGGAACGCATCAGGCTGATAGAACAAGAATAAATGGTATATGTCCCTAGTGTATTTAAACACCTTTTCCCTCTCGAGATTCATTAATTGCTCATGAATCTTATTGGAAATAAAAGTGGCAAAGTCATAATGTACAGCAGGAGGCATCCCTGGGGAAAAAATGGACAGCATGGCCATAATGGTTTCATCCACATCCTCATATGTCCCATAACCCAAGATGTAACTGATCAAATCTACCATCATTTTGCCCAGCTCATTAAGATATGGATACGCTATGGGAAGGGCAGTGGTCATAGATTGATATTGAGGCTGAATAAACAATTGATTAACCCTGGCAATCTGATCACTGGACAACTTGCCCCCTTTCGTTATCAAATCATGGATGGAGAGACGAGATAGGGGTTTTGTGGTGTGAAAGTGGAGCATTTCATTGATGGCCTCAGGGGTGATATGGAACAATACTGAGCCTGAGGGGCTGAGGACGGCTCTCTGATAGGGGTCATAGCTTGACATGCATTGTTTTATCAAGTCTGGGAGGACATTGACTTGAGGGAGGTTGTAAATGGGTATGTGGGAATCCCAAATTCCTAAGGTGTCAGCCCCACTGAGATATTGGGCCTTTAATTCATTCATCAGGTGAATATTGAACTTGGCTGTCATGGGCATGGAGTCTAACATTTGGTAATCTTTATCACCTAGGGCTTTCCACTCTAGATCTCTGTGTGGGGCATTCAGAGGTTGAACATTAAGGACTATTGGTGTCTCCATGGCTAAGCAGTAGTTATGACTTGGTGTTGAACTGGTTTTAGCGGGCAGGAGACCACAGAGGGCTAATTTTGCAGAAGTAAAGCCAATTGTAAGGGTAAATGAGGCAACTGTGGTGACAATGGTGCATAATGCTCAACAAGAGCCAATTGAGGGATTGGAGGAGCAGGAAACTCTGTTTTCTTTGTGAATTATGCTTTTTAGGTTTACATTCCACGAATGCGCGGACAGAGTGGGAATTTGGGGAAGGGTGACTGTATATGGGTTCAGCAGGTGAAATTCGACCCTGCACCTATGAGGAATGCTCGTTTTTCCGAGGATTTGCTGGTAAAAATAGATTGTCTTACTCTTGTAAATTTAGTTCCGGAGAAATATGGATATAACTTAGCTCTGAAGGGATGCTCTGGGTAAATACCTGGTGAATTGCCGGCAATGGTGAAAAATACAGGCGGGTTGTAGGCGGCAGCATTCTTCAGGTCGATTTGTGCAGGTTGGCAGCAGATGGACGTAATTTTCATGCAGAGGATAGCAATAGTTCTTTCAACGAAAATGAGAAAAAATGCGAAAATCGGCTAAAATATGGACTTTTGGGTCATTGGCGCGCTTTTTGAATGATGTCAGCATGACGTCATCAGGTGGGGTCAGGGTCGGGTGACATCAACATGATGTCACCGGGTGACGTGGCAGTCTGTGAGTGGTCCACGGGGATTGCACAAGTGGCGGGCACGTAGGAGCTCTGGCAGTCGGGGGTGCTGACAGGGCGCCAAGTGGAAGTGACATGGGCAGGCGTGGCGCTGGCGTGGGCAAGCGATCTTGCAGAGTGGTAAGTGGGTTTTCTCGGACCGCCTTCCATACGGTCGCGGTATTGTCAGAGGGCGCTCCGAGAGAATATAATGGTGATGCATAGCAGAGGCCTAATGTCACCCTCTGACAGTTTCTCGGAAGGTATCTTTCGGTCGCGGATGCCCGTCCGATATCATGTGGGACGTCGAATGGGAAGGCCCAGATCCGACGGTCGATGGATCGATAAGATGTGCGGGTAATACGGACTACGGGGAAGGATAAAATATAATTTTTTTTGAAATTCGCACCTGGCAGAACTTTGGAAAAGTGGGGTTTTCGGGTTTTTTCAGCGTTACGGGTTAAATGGGTTTTTCCAAAGGTTCATTTACAAAGCAGGTTTAAGGTTATTAATCCGAGCAAATCTCAGATTAATCCCAGGTTTAATTCTTTGGCGCTCTTTGGGTTGCGCTTAAATGTTTCAGTGCTCGAAGACCTTCAAAGTCACACATAGAGCTATAATGCTCGGGGAAGGGGATACATAGATTTTTTGGGTTTTTGCCAAGTTTTACATAGTAATAGGGGGAATAGGGGGTATAAGGAGTTACATAATGATAGGTTAGTAGTTAATATGGATGAAAAGGGGTGGATGAGGGAGGTAGAATACTAAGTTCTTTATATGAAATTAACTTAGTTTTGGGGAAGTAGATCAAAATGAAAAGAATTTTTGCACAAGAAATGTGGCTACTAAGAAACTAGAACCAACAAAATACTTTGATTTTATTTGTGTACATGGGTGGCATAGGGATGTAAGTTATGAATGTGATAGGGGGTGATTTGGAAGTTAGACATGCTCCATTAGGCTTCTGCAAGACTGCTATAAATAGGCCATTTGTACTGGCACCATGTTTTTACCTTTGCTTTAGGCCAGTGCAATGCCATGAACCAAACTTTCTGCAACCCCATCTACCTACCCACTCTATTGCCTAGCATTTTTTGTTACTCCCAGGAGGGTGCACTTAGATTTGCAAACCCTTTTGTGCCTTTTCTTTTCCTTTATCTTTCTTTTGATTTTCTATCTAAAGCTACCCTTATTGCTTCCAAGGTCCCAGATTAAATAGTTGGGAAACTTCTCTCACTACCTATCTACTTTACCTGCCAAGATTGAGCTGTTTGGACAGGTTTCTTTCTCTAATCTATAGAAAAAATTGAAACATGGCATGACCCATCTTAGGCTGTTGGATCACCCATCCAGAAGTAGGGCAGCATCAACCAAAACAAGTATACTTATTCCACAAGAATATGAGATCTTTGCATCACCAAAGTAGATCATATTGGCACTTCCCTTGCCAATCATGAAAAATGAAACCTATTGGTATAGGTATCTAACAGTGGCTCCACTTGGGGATGGTTTTTCCTTTGAAAGACCAAGAACAGCAGGTCAGAATGCCTTGGCCATTGACTGCTCCTACCAAAACTTGAAAACTTTCTCTTTGTACTTCAAAACTGGAGGCTGTCACCTCTGTGGCACTTCTAGAATATAAAGCTTTTGTCTACTTATTTACAGTGATCTTTTGAACTAAACTATTTGTATGCTGAAAGAAAATATATACAACTGATTATGTATAGGAGAAAAAGACCCTGCTATATGCATGGAAAATAGTCAAAATAATGCTTCAACATCCTGCCATTGACAGGACCTTCATTTAAGTCAGTTTCATCCAGATTTTTCAGGAAGTAGGTATTGTTTCCTTGGACTGCTTGGATAATAATTGGTCCTCTCCAAAGAGAATCAAATTTCCCATGTTTTCCTTTATCTTCCCTTCTTGAATCCCACTTGAGGACTTTGTCACCTATGCTGAAATCTTTAGCTTTAGTCCTTCTATCAAAAGCCTTTTTTAACTTTTCTTGGAGAATTTGTACTCTGTTATAAACTTGGTCTCTGGTTTGCTGCAAACATATTATCTGATTGACCCTTATTTGCATGTCATTGGGCTCAGCTTGACTTTCTTGAAGAAGTTTCATAACAGGAACCCCTAGTGATGAAGGAAATTTGGCTTCTAATCCATAGACTAACTCATATGGGCTGACACCAATGGATCTCTTGGTTGTTAGTCTATCTGCCCATAAGGCATTCACAAGTTTCTTATGCCAATTTTTCTTATTTTCTTCCAACACCTTCTTGATGATGTTTATCAGACTTTTATTTGATGA
>APFE030404501.1:1976-21977 GCA_000404065.3 Pinus taeda
CACATTTGTTTGCCATTATTTATAAAAGCACATTTAGAGAAAGATAGTGTCTAGTTGGTTTGCTTGTCATTAGGTCTTCTTTAGATTCTAGGAAGGTCTATCTTGTCTGCAAGATCGACTCATTCTGCGTGACATGGTGTTCCGCCAAATCTATTCTTGCACCAAATCGACCCGCAAATGCTCCCACTCTGGTAGCTTCTCCCTCCCATTTACTAAGTCTTGGTAGTTGTGTCAACTCTTGGTCAGGCCTAGAAGATCTAGGCTAGCAATATCGTCTTCAGGAACTATAGCACGAACACTTCCAAGCTCATCCTGACATTGGGTGAACTTGGTCAAGTATTTTGGTATTATGTCACCCTTCACCATCTTGATTTTTCTAAGATTGCCCTTTAGTGATAGCTTCTTGTGGTTACTTTTGTTTTGAAATAGGTATGCCAAGGCTTTCCACATCACATATGGAGTCTCCTTATCATGGAGGTTTGGTACAATATGATCCAGAACTCCTTCTAGGATAATCTTTCTCACCTTAGCAACAAATTTTCTCCACTCTGTCAGATCTTGAGCATCAGCTGCTGGAGGCTTAGGAATATATTTGTCTATGAATTCCTTAATATCATTTTCCTCCATCCTGTCCTTCCAAGAAATATAGTTCGAATTACCCTCAAGGGAATATTTGAGCCTTAATCCGTAGAATGACATCCTACTGGCTCTGAAGTATGATATTGCAAATTCAATTTCACCTACCAAAGATAAACTCGTATTCTCCTCTTCTAGAGTGATTTCTTCTCTGATACCATGTAGAAATTCCTTGTAGATTCAAACTTCTAATTGTAATATCTAAAACAATAGACTTGAATCTACTCTATGCCTCAGCGGAAATAATTAACGGTTGTGAAATCATGAAGCATACAAGAGAAAGAATTCAATCAACACATAACATAATGATTTCTTGGGGAAATACATGGCTAATTAGAGAAATTCCTCAATATGAATTGCACAATACTCGTAGGCCTTCCTCAAACTGCATGCACTACCTGTACAATTCAGATGATCATAAAACTGATAATACATTGTCCCTGAACTCCATTCTCCACTAGGTGACTCTCATATATGACATGCATGAGTTAATTATGAGTGACTCTTCAGTTCACTGGTTGATCACTGCAGGAAACACCACACTCCATCGTAGGCAACACCACACTATTAGACCTCCCACTAGTTCCTCCAATAGTTGGAACCTATTTAACTGACTTTAACTCAGTTAGACTGAATTAATTAATTACAACTCAAAATAGACTCAACTAGATTCCTATAATGTAGGACACACTCGACATGACTCAAGTTAGACCCTCAACTCGAATTAGATAATCCAACTAAGTCAAATTAACTTATTTAACTAATACAAGTTCTCATGAGATGTGGAATTATAATTTATTCCCAATTTAATTCAAGGACAAAATTAAATTAGGATTTTCTTATTTCATTTTCAACATTATGTGATGAAAGGCATGACTACCCAAGATCCCCATTAATGTTGTTGTTCTAGCTCTTGTATTGAGGCTCTCTAATTCACTAATATGCATTGTTGTTATCTTTTCACAAACACATCATACACAATGATGATCCAAAAACTCTCCTATATGCCTCCCATGAGGTAGCAGTGGATGTATCTCCCCCACCACCCCCACGGGGAAAATCTTGTCAAAAAATATATGTCGTAGATAGCAATCTCGATCCTATGCCCCTATACTACAAAGATCTCTTGATCTGGGTCCCAATAGCTCACAATCCTCACTAGCAGGGGCTCACTAACCCTAATCAATGGGTTCTCCAAGAACTTAAGCACCCCATATCGTTCCAAAACCCATATGACTACTTAGTTCCCTTAAATCTCAGCACGAAGAGTTTCCAAATATTTTTCTCTCCACAACACCTTTACCTATCCCATACCTGTAGCATACGATTATGTCTTTTCAGTTCAATTTCAAAGACACACAACATTGGTTCAAAGCTTTAGCTCAACAAAGACCCCCCATCATGTTTTTCCTCTTAGCCCAAAATGAAGTATTTACCCTCAAAATTGCATTCGACACATTTATTGGCCCAGTTTCTACATTCCAAAATGTATAACAGGGTCCAAAAAGTGCGCTTTTACCGTGAAGAAGAGCAAGGGTGTTATAGTGTTTTCTTCTCAAATATGTACAAAAGGAACCCACTTAAGATTATGGATGAAAAAAAATCTCATCAATACAAATGGCTACTAAACATTTTAGATCCGTAGCAACTAATAGAAACAAAACCCACCAAATTTTGGATCTATGCCACAATCATAGTTAAACAACAAAAAGAAAGAGTAATAACTCCAATCATCCAATGAAAACAAGATATACAAAGAATAGTTTTATTATAACACGTGAAGGGAACAAATAGATGTTACTGGTCCCCCTCTATGGGATGGGTTCTTCGCTATCCTCAAACATCTTCTTCTTGTGTGGAGTATCTCTTCTCTATAATGTGTAAACCCAACAAAAATATGGTGTGCGACAATGAAAATAATTAGAGTTACAATAGTGAGTGCAACAATGAAAATGATAAAAAGTGAATAATGAATGGAAAACCCTTCTATTTATAACAAAATCTTTAGTTATCCTCGAATAATGAGCAATAATAAAATATTTTTGATCCCATTCTTGGAATAACCACTTGGAATATTTTATTATATTTGGTTAGGAGGGAAAATGTATTTAAACTTTTATATAGAAATAATAAATAAATAAATGATTTATTTCTCATCTCAAGGAATTAGTTAAGGAATAATAAATAAATAAGGATTTATTTAATTACTCCTATGAGATTTAGTCAAATTTAACAAAGAATAATAATTAATTAGTGATTAATTAATTATTCTTGAAGAAAAATCAGAAAAATAATGATTTATCTGTTTATTTTTCATGATTGGGTCAAATATGACAAGGAATAATAAGTGAACAATTCCTTAGTTAATTATTCATAGAACAAAATCAAATCAAATAGTCATTTATTTAATTATTCTTCATGGGTTTAACTATAAATTACTTAACAAAGGTGGTTTATTCAGTAATATCTCATAGTGAAAGCAATTTTACTATGGTAAAATTGGCTTTACATGGTGTACTTTGATCCATCTAGTAAATTAGGCTAGATGATCAATTTTTTGGTGATAACAAGGGGTTTCCCCTATGAGATGAAGCCCTAATCTAAAAATCTAATCCACCAAAATTGATGAGTAAGGTTAGGCCACCTACCTCCAACTTCCACATCCTAATTATGATGTTAGGTTTGTCCGTTATGATATCCACAAGATTTAGGGCCTTTTCCTCCTCTCCAAATTTTCCAACATCTCACTATGCAAATGAATTGGATCTGGTAGCAAGAAGCCTTTTATAAGAAAAACCCTATTTTTGTCGTTGCCCATTGCAACCAAATTGTAGCTCATTTTGACGAACCGTCGACACTATTGTAAATCTCTCATTGAGTTATATAACGTGTCTCCCTTCCCTTTTGTTAATGTGACACTTCATCGGGAAGCAATTTTTCTATGAGGTCTCAATTTGCTGCCTATTAAAACCAATCTATTTCACCTGAGAAACCTATACCTTGGTACCACTTTACCCGTGCATTGGTTGACTCATGTGTTGATTTGTTTCATGAGTAACCATTATTTACTCATGTTTTTATGGTCCCCTCTGGGGTTCCCTCATATGGCAGCATCATCAAATCACCCTTGTTTAGAGCATCTAAGATGAGTCACCCTTGTATCTATGGAGTCTGTTGTGATTCCCCTTGAGTGTAGTTACACTATTCCATACATATTTGTGTCACAATCATCCCATGATGTTCATATTTCGAATCTAGCTATATTGCTCCATCTTTGAAAAGCCTCCTTCAAAGTAATTAATCATCCCCTCCGGAATTGAGTTAGTCACTATGAGGTAAACTATGCATATCATGCTCTGACAAGGGAAGTCAACAACACGCCAATCATCTTGTTTCCTCCCATCATCATCAATGTTATCATTCCATCAATCACTTTACTACAATCCCTCATGTCTTTGTTGAGGATTCCTCATTGCCTTAGCTCTGGTGGGCCCTCTCCTATTGACTTCTACACATTTATTCCAAAAGAGTGGTCTAGAGGGTGGTGTACCTTGGTTCCAACATTCATCTTGTTTAGTTCCTCGGATCAAGTAAAGGGAATCTTTATTTTACTTTTACTTGATTATTAGTCACATGCTTGACTCTACCTCATTATTGCACGATTGAGAATCGTAAACTTGATGGCCCGGTGATTTAAAAGATTGTACCAATGATTCTCGGGTGTGTGTGTGTGTGATTTTATAGACCTCATGAGGGGGTGACCTTTCAAGTAGCCTCCCACATGCCTGGATGTCTACAAATGTCGATCCAACCTCAGATGTAGTTTTGCATATGTGATGGGTCCAATTTTAGTTGCTTGTAGTGCCCACAACATACAGATCTCCTTCAAATGATCCATTAAGATCTTCAGAGCCCTTTCCTATTCAGTAGGACTTATTTGGTTGTGATCCCCCCCTCACCATGTCAACTTGAGGGGCATTATATTTCATGTACTCAGATGTTATTGTATTCATCCTTGGCCTATGTCTTTCCAAGTGCACTATGTATATGGGATTCATTGTATTATTTTCTGGCCCATTGATGCCAACATATCATGTAAATGTACTTTGTAGCTCAGTCCCACATTGTTGGTCTCACCATTATTCTTTGTACTCGCTTATCTTGGTGGGTATGGGTATACCTCCCCTGCCTCATTTGAGATCATGTACTCCAAAACAAAAGGAGAATTATATCAGTTTAGTAGGTCTCACCCCCTCCATTTTTTTCCTTCCTTGGATTGCTTCAACTATATCTCTCTCCCTCTCCGACTCTGCTTTGGTGTCTCCTGGAAGCGTAACCTAAAACGTACTTTAGTCATGCAATTTTATCTTAACACTCATATGTTGGGGGAAATTTGTTATCACCAAAACAAGGTCACCTAGCCATATTTAACTAGGAAGATCAAAATACACCATCTAGGATTAATTTTACCATAGTAAAATCACTTTCACCATGGGAAATACTTTAGTAAACCATTTTTATTGAATTAATTTTTATTAAAATTAAAAACCCCCATGAGAATAACTGAATAAATTATTATTTAATTAATTTTCTCTAGGAATAATTTATTAAAATAATTATTTTGATAATTATTCCTTGTCACATTTGACTAAATCACCTAGGAATAATTAAAATAAATCACTATTTATTTATTATTCCTTAATTCTATTATTCAGGAATAATTGTTAAATCACTAATTTAATAATTATTTCAATTTCACACCATTCTTAATCCTCACAAAATAATTAATAAATCATGTTATTTGTTAATTATTTCTAAAAAAAGATATTTGACCATTTATAATATGTTTTCCTCTCCAAAAAATATAATAAAGTATTCCTAACGGTTAGATATTGATTTGGTCAATATTACTTTATTATTCTCCATTTTCTAGATCAACCCAATAATTTGTTATAAATAGATGCCTTTCCATTCATTCTTCACCATGATCATTTTCATCATCACTACTATCGTCTTCTTGCATTTGAGCGCCCACTTGAGTTCTACACATTGTTTTGAGTTTTTCACATATTGAGAAAGAATCGATTACTAAAGCATCAAGGACTTCAAAGGACCGGTCCCATGGAGGGGGATTTGTAGACCATTTTGTACATCTCCTTCACCTCGTGTTATCAATAAATATTATTATTCATTTAAAAGTCTTTCCATATTGGGTTATTACATTGTATTTCTTTTGTTGTTTGTTGTTTTGGATTGCATATATCTTTTTATTGCAGGTTTTTCTCATTTTATTATTGTGGATATGAAACATAAGAAACAAAAAATCATTGTTAGGGCCACTTGTCACCAATGACTTAAGTGAAGTTCTTTTGGTACACCTTCCAAGAAATTTCATACTGGAAAAATGCACATGAGAAGGCACTTTGAAAAGAAGGTAAGACTCCACCCAGAACAAGAAGGAATGATGAGCATTTAAATGAAATTATGATGTTTTATCATCATTGTGACATCTACTTAATTTTTTCAATGTTTTGTTTAAACCAAATGCTTCCAAATCCACTCAGGATAGAATATCCAAACACAGGAAGCAACATCTTGGCCTGGGTGGTTACTCGAAATTGGCCACAAAAATTGTAAGTATATAAAAAAATCATTTGCATCAAAATTATAAATTGTTAAAAATTTTAATTTAATATCATAGAAGAAGAAAAATTCATGTTCTAATTCAAAATTGCAGGGGACACAATTCAAAGAGACTCCCATGGAGGAAGACCTAAATCTTGCTTTTATGTATGACTATCAAATCGTGGTTGAACGGAGGACAAACTTGCTGTCTTTATAGTCTTCCAACACCCAACATAACACTCAAGAAAATAAAAGAAATAAATATCATTTATAAATCATTACTTGTACAATCCATTGGTTATTAGTTTTTTCCATAAAGTAATGTGCTTGATTGTAAAAAACAATCAAGCAATGTAGATACAACACATGAGCGTACTGACTGTGGAGTGCTTGATCTTGAGAGTGATGTTCAACTTAGAATTATAGGTATTTCATGTGTTATATAAAATTGTAGTATGGAATAAAATTAAAAAAATTTAAATTCAAATGGTTTATTAATTATAACCTTTCTTGTTTCTACACCAAAACATGTATAGGATGTGGCCAGAGAAAAGGAGGAACATATGGCCACATATGAAAGTGTTTTTCTTCCCTCTACCAAAGCAGGTAAAGAAAAATCTACTAATATTTTTATTAATAAAACATTTGTAATAATAATAAATATAAATATAAGTTTAACTTTTCTTTCTTACAACAATTAATGATTGGCCCAACTTGCAACAACATAGTCGTAGGACTAGGAATGCAACAATAAATATTACATTAGAGACTACAACAACTAAAGGGGGACAAGATCAAGACATCCTCACTAACTTCATATCAAAAAAGTGAAAGAAACGTGATAAAAAACGATTGCATTTGTTTATTTAAAGCCCATTGTTTTGAGTGCCACGTCTTTGATAGAGAGATTGAATGCCTCATGGCATGTGTACATGTAACTTTAGACTATCTTAATAAAAAGTAGTGATTTTTCCATTGAAAAAAATAGAAATATTATGTTTCATATAGTGCAAACGTAATTTTTTTGATATAAGGAGGGTGTAGAGTACCATATATTTGATAAATTCATGGTATAAGTAAATTAACTCTATTACAAACACCAAGAGCTTATAATCAGACTCCTGTGTTAAGATAATCCTTTACATGATCTATGCCCATGATAAGTCAACTATATACCAATTTGTATACATATCCCACTCCACCATACACTACCACACTCCTAATTTAGGTGCTAGTTACTCCTACTTCAATGCCTAATCACAACAATTTGTGATTATGATGACAATTTAGGTACATGTGTGTGTAATGTCCATGGTGGGATGTATGAATTATCATCTCTAAATTTCCTATCAATGATTATAACCTTAAATGGGCTAGCACTGGTCTATCTCATCATCTCAAAATGACTCGGTAGATGAAAATTTATAATTTCTGTCATCATCTCTTCACACTATGTCATTAATGACCCTTCCTATAGATTATATGCATGAATTTATGGAAGGTCATCCCATCTACCTATCCTATGATTGGTTGTGACAACAAGTGAATAAAGGATAGTTGACGAATCTTTTTTGACAATATCCCCTACCTATAAATTGTACTTTATTCACCTATTCTCACAATCAATCATAGGCTAGGTAGAGGGGATGGTTCGCAAGAAATTCATGCATTTAATTTGTAGAAAGGGTTATCTATCAGATAACGTAAAGTGATGATGTCATACATGGTAAATTTTCATTTCCGGGTCATTTTGAGATGGTGATGACATACCAATGCTAGCCCATTCAATGTTATAATCATTGATGGGAAATTTTTCAAAGGACAATTCATACATCACATCATGGACATTACACTCATGTGTACTTAAATTGTCATCATAACCATTAAATGTTGTGAATTGAGAACTAATATATATTAGAATTTTGTTAGACTAATATAGATTAGAAAATGCAAACAATACATAGATTAGTTACAATAAATATAGTATAAATTAATATAGCATCCATTCTAATAGTGTTGACTAATCTATATTGAGACTAATATTGATGCTTCATGTGATGGTGTATCAACTCGTCTCATGCTTTATCCCAATAATAATTTAATGTCATAATATTTCTCTGAGTTTTTGTTGTAGATGCTGCAACACTCTCCAAAATTTTGGCTTACACTCAATGTTAGAGCCTTCCTTGGTCTTTTACACTGTTGTTACAAACACTACAGCTCATTTCATGAGCTTTCTTGTAGTCCTTTTGTCCCTTTTTCATGTTGGGTTAGCTGTCCTATTTTGGCATGTTTGGTTGCCGTATAATGTTTATGAGCCTTTTATGATGGTTTCGAAGGTTAGCCTTTGTGTATATGAGTTTTACCAAACATGTAAACATTTGTTGCATCCATACACAAAGACTTGATCATTGTCAAACAACTGTCACCACGGTCGTCCTAAAGCCTATCTTAAGTGTTGCAATTGTCATATCTTGTCATGAGGCAGTCACAAGGAAGGAAATTATTGTTTTACATCTTCTGATGATCTATGTTGTCATGTCATAAAATTATTCTAAGTGTGTGATCACAGTCAAGGTTCATCACAATTCATCACCGATCCCACACTTAGCCATTTTCATAAAATATTTCCGACCGAGCAACTTAGCTTCATTGGGCCCCGAATGAACTACGCACTACACAGTTCTATCCCTCTAACCTATGAAATTTCTACTTGGAACTACATAATGCGCAATCCATGTCCTCTAGGGCTACTTCTCTATGTAATTCCTAAGCCCAGTTCCCAATCTTGAGCCCCAAAATTGTGTAGTTGTGTCTCCCAGTGTTCCTTGAATTGCGTACTTTGAATCTTCAACCATCAATATTTTCCCTTGTTTGCTATAACTGCACAATGCATAGAATTCTAGCCTCCCTTAGCATCAAAAACTATGCAGATGCTGCTCCCAGTGTCTTTTCCCTTAGTCAAACCCCACTACCTCCATAAGTTGTGCAATTCTGTCCTTCAAGTCTCCTTGACCCACGTATTGCATAGTCTCAGAGCTCAAGCTCTTCCCCTAAATACTGGAACTACGTAATGCACATTCACTGGGCCCCTCTCCCCAGTTTTTGACTTATCCTAGGCTTGGTTCATGGATAAGAATGCACCATCTTAGACTAAGGGGTTTTCAGATTGATGTCATCCCATCATGAGTGAATTGCCGGAATAGGTACATTATGAAGCCATGGTGAGATTATGAAGAAGGAGAATAATAAGGGAAGCATGCCTCAAGACTCTCTTGTAGATGCAATCACAAGTGGATCAATCAAGAGGAAGGAAATGGACACAAGTTTGCAACTACCATCCAAGATTAAAGATCATTGAAGACTCTGCATCACCAAGCCATGCGGAGGTGAAGAGAAAGCATAACCAAAAAGACATCCAACACTCAGCAGCAATAGTGACTTGAAATTGCCACATCACTAAGTAGTCCATGTTAGCAGTGTCATGTCATGATTGGTTATATGCCACATCATTATTATGGACCATGTATATTGTATTAAATTATATTGTAAAGTGGAAGTCCAAAGGACACAAATGAATATGGAGAGTCATGTTAGTTGAAAATTCATAGGAAGTTGAATAGTCATGAGGGTAGTCAAAGAGTCACAAAGGGGAAGCATCACCCCTTGGTTGTATATACCCCCTCATTGTATAAGCACACGAATTTTCACCTTGGCTCCTCCCCCAAGGCATTGGAGAGATCAGCTAGTTTTTTGAGGAGAAAGAAGTGGCTCTAATGTCCCACTATTGGGGATAGTGATGTACATTGTAAACATGTTCCTTGTAAAATTTCATTAATAACAAAGTCCTTTAAGGCCAACAGGTTCTTCATGCATGGACTATGAATGTTTGTAGACTATTTTGTGGGTGTTTGTATTTCATGTTTTCTTTCACATATACTAAGATAGTTGAACTATTTAGGTTATTTTAGTGCTTATATTCTTGAGAATGTGTTGTAATGGTTGTTATTGTTTTCCTATCCTTGTGGATTATTTTGTGGGATACTATATATATCTTTCCCTATTTGTTGGTTGTAACGACCATTGCATCCATTGTGGACTGTTCTGTTGGATGTTAGACGGATCCTTCTAGTTCATGTGTGTCTCTTCCTAGGTGGTAATATTACCTCTCACTTAGAGGCTCACTGCCCCCCCCCCCCCCCCCCCACTTACAGTATAATAACATGGACATAGTTGTAACTGCACACTCACGAGATAGACCTCCCTTGATTTTCGAGGATGCCATTGCATCCCTCTCTCGTGTTGATAGCTAGAGCCAAGGAAAACATCTAAGGATTTGAGAACCGGGATTTTACACTAGATGGCAATCCTACAAGAAATGGTGTGAATTTTGATTGGGACTTCATACAGGGGAGATCCCCTAAATGTTGGTGGGTTCAAGACCAACAACAAGTTATATTCAAATTTTGGCAGATTATAAGACTTGTATCCTTCCACTATTTGCATGGCTCTCTAACTTCAACTGGTACACCAAGTATAGGTTAATTTTTATATATTTAATGAAGTTAGTTTTATCATAGGTATAGACTCTTGCAGGCTATTCATATTCTTTATTTTCTTAGTTTCATCAATATTAGAAGTCTCATCCTCATAACACACACATATATACATATGTTAGTATCCAATATTAATCATTAAGATATATGCATCAAACATAACTCTTGGGTTCTATACTCTTGTTCAGCCTTCAGATATTATATGTGTATGCGGAAAACCTTTTTGTCCTATTCAAGTATGGTGACTATAGTTTTCAGACTAGGTCTGATATTTTAATAATGTGTTTTCAAACTTAATTCAGATACCCTGTTCATAAAATAAATTTCAGTATTTAATCATGATCACTATTTGTTTCTTATTTTTAAATGGTGCAACAATTCAAATGCCTAGTTTCAAAAACAATTCTTGTGCATGTTGTTTCAATGAGACCTAATCTATTGAAGGATAAATGTGGAATTGCTAATTTTTCAATGCTGTTAAATTTCTCATTTTAAGCGTCCAAAAACATCATCAAGTACACTCTTCCATAAATATCTTATACAAACCACTCTTAACTATTCCCCTAAACCCCTAAATATTTTGTGTCTATGATTAATGAATGAATGAATGTTATATGTTAATGAAAATTACTATGTCCCTTTATGTACATGACATTGTTCATATTATGTAAACATATTTTTAATGATAAAATTTATTGAGATGGAATTTTTTGTGGATTTACGAATGAATGAATGTTTGTTATTTGTTTTTTTACGTATGTTAATGTCTTGATTTCAACTATTTCCTATATGGTAGATAAATTGGGTACTGGGAAATTGATAGTGATGTCGGGGGGAGGGACCATGAGAGCTTCCACCTTCATGCGCTTAGCCCTATTCAGTAGAGAATAAATTAGGATTTGATAAATCTTAGAGAAAAACACCCTTAATCCAATAGATAAACAACAAAAAATTGTTGATTTCATTGTTGCGTCGTTAAGTGGAGGGAGGTTTGTTACAAGATTAAACTACAACAATTTATTTGCAAAACCAAGAGGATCTCATTCAGGTATTCATACACACAAGCATTTTTAATTATTATTTATTCGTGCATTTGAATTTAATAATTGTTCAAATTTAATATAACTTTTCCTCATTGGTCTCATGAATATGTGTAGGACAACTAGTTTCAATTCGGATGTTGAAGTGGAATAACTATCTGAAGAAAATAACTCAAAATGGTAAGGGTTTAGGTGAGACAACAAAATTTGTTTTATATTTGTCTTCTATGTATTGGCCGAGTGGGAGTTATATCAAGTTTTACAAGAAACAACAAACTTTTCCATGAAACAAATTCATGTAGTATTTGTCCTTCTTTGACAATTATGTTTTTATTTCACTGAAATACCATAAACCATCATTTTTCATGTAGGGTAGTAGGAGAAAATCTTACTCCATTAATTGGGCATAAGGGAATGATATGATTCTTGTTCTATTTTATTAATTATTTATCGCATCTAACTTCTCCTCCTTCCTTTGTTTTATAGGGACTTTCATTCGCATGTTTGAATTTGAAATATTAACTACAATTGGAGTCATATTCACGAAGAAAAAACTCATATAAGTATTTCTCAACTTTATCCCACCAAGCACTTGGGTACCATGTGCATGATTTAGTTTTTTGTTACTTTTGATTTCAAGTAATTTTTTATTTCTCCATTGCAAATCTTACAAGACCATAAATGTTGAGAAAAACTAGGGAAAACAAAATTAGGTTTTATTTTATAATGTTTTCTCTTGTTATATTGAAAATTATTTTGATATAATGTTAGTTCATCATCATCATTATTATTTTATTTTCATCATCAAGACAATTCTAATAAATAAGATCACAATGCAAACAAGAACACTAGAAATAGGCTCCATGCCAAGGAAAAACCCTTACACAGGGGAAAAACCTAAAAGCTTATCTTCTTATAGAAATTCAAGGAAGACTTCTAAGACCATTGATCAAGACAACTCACCAAGAGATAGGCTATCCATCTAAACAACAATGCTTCTCTCTATAACTTAGTACATTTCTCTTCTTTAACTCAAAATTTGAACAACGATAGCTTTCTTCCCATACATGTGAGATTTCCAAACAAATAATCGATGCACAAGATAGACAAATAGAACTTATTTCTTTCCTTGATATCCTTCACCTCTTTATCACTCTGAATTTACCATATAATTATTGAAGAGACCGAATTACTAGTGTGACTGAAATGAGGTCTAATACCTCTCCTTTGTTGAGAAATCTAGGGCATTATGTGAGTTAGATTCTTCAATTTTATTTCTCTTATCTTGACATTTACTTGTGAAATTATATGTTGATTATTTTAGTGTTCCTTTCATCAAATAGATGTGAACATGAAGATCACGAAGACAAGAACACAAGATGTAAGTGCATGACTAGGGAAAAATTCCTATGAAGGAGAAAACCCTGTCAACTCTTTGTCTAGTAGATTAAATTAGGTTGAGACACACTTGACCCTTTGACTAAAGGAATAGACATAATCCAACCACTAGGCCATTTCCTCCTACAATTGTCTCTGCAATCATGGTTCTTGGCTCCTTCTGTTTCAACTTCAAAATTTTGACCCTCCTTCGGAAGTAGTATCAACCCTCCTACTTCAGAAATATTTACCTTCCTGGTTTAGAAATATTGGCCTTCCTCTTGCAATAATCAGATCCCATTTTGTAATCATGTCTTTAATGAGGAACTTCAACCTCTCTATAATTGTTTATGCAAATCACTTTTTTGGATTCCTATCTATAATAATATTCTAATATTCTCTACTTCCTCTCCATTTCTCAGGCCTGTAATAGTTTCTCTTACTTATTGAATGAATCCTTCACTTATCTCCTTCAAATGGTGAAATAATATTCTATTTATAATTATTGGTCACTGTGCATTTGATCCGACATGAAAAATTTGACTTGAACTCAACTTGTAGGCTTCTAATGAAGGTTGACTTGAGTATCTTCTATTTAGAGGCCATCTTTGAAGGATGTGTTACACAATATTTTGTCACCATCCCTGTTACCCCTTCTCCCATACATTGGAGGACCTATTCCGGGACTTGTGAGAAGTGACATGACTTGAAAACACCTGCTTTGCATCCCTTAAAGTATGTACTCTATATGCCCTGAAGACACCTTCTGCAAAATACCCAAAAATGTAGCCCTTTATCCATTGGCGCTGTTCCACAGGGTATTGCTCGTGCCAATGGGGTAAATCCTCCAAAGAGGGTGCGCCAGCCGACGCTCTGTCCCAGAGTCGCACTAGCGCCAACATAGTTGGGTAAAGTTTTTAACCATCAAACTTCCGAAGGTTCCTTCCACCTTATCCATAAACTAATTTCAGTTTGAATTGGTTCAGTTGGGATTCGTATCTCCCAAGGAGGGAAGTAGTTCTCCACCTCTCATGGAAGCTTCCTAATGATAAGGAAAATCCCATGAATCAAGTGGATGGTCTTATCTACTCCTCCTATCCATATATAAGTTTGTTCCTTCCCATTTGACAAGCTAGTTGGTAATTCTTGGTTAATGATTCTACTTTTCAAACTCCCAAAGTCTGAGGATTGCTAAGCTCATCTTGTAAGAGGTCTTGTGTATCCTTATGAGGCTAAATTTTTAAGGAGGAGATCCATGTCCAAGTGATCATGGAGAGAGAGGCTTGTTCCCATCCCCTACAAGCTTTGCACGGCATGTGTTGCTGATTCACCCAGCCAAAGGAGGATTTGATGTCAGAACTTGGTTGTATTCTCTTTTGTTTTATCAATAATAATAGACGACTATCATTATGGTTGCACTCATGTGTCTTTATTATGATGTTTGAGTTGTATCCTTTCTGACTGATACATAGTTGTATTTCCCAGATTTTATGCTTGTATTTGGTTTGTTCTTTGCATGTGCAAGTGTCTATTCACGGAGATCGTGAGGATTGTGACTAGCTGAAGCAAAAGAATGGAAGCGACGACCCTTCTACGAATATAAGCATTGGATTCGAGGTAGGCTCTCATCTTGGCCTTTATTTTGCAATTAGGAACCTGTGTGTTAGCGTTGTTTGATTGTTGCTAGACCTCATTTAGGCTAGTGGGATTGCCTTTGTCCGCAAAGGGGATTTACCTACACAACAATTTGGCGACTCCGCTGGGGAGTTGGCTTTGCCTTGTTTGTTTATCTTGTCTTGTTGTTTGATTTGTAAACTATTAGATGGAGTCTGAAGTCTAGCCATATAGCATTCAAAATTCTATTGCCTTGCATTAGCAAAGTAGATCAACGCTACTTCAGTCCATCTCCAATCTGGTTTGCAAACTGGACGGCTTGGGACTAGCCTTGTTCCTTGATTGTTTCCTTGGTTTCTCCTACTTGTTTTTCTTTCTGGGTTGGATACCTGTGTTGTTTTGCCTCTTAAGAGTACTTAGGTATTGTTGGTTTAGCCTTGGCTCTTGTGTTTTTTATTTTCCATAGCAAACTCGACTGGCACTAGTTTATAGCGTGACATTCGCGCCAGTTGGCGCAAGTTGCACATTGACAACCCGTGCCAATCCTGAAAGGCGCTTGTTGCAGCCTGACAGTCGCGCCAGGCCTGTAAATGTTTGAAGTTTGCTTGGTTCTTGATTTTTTGAGCTTTGGTTTCATCCTACGTACCTTTACTAGACTACTTTGGTGTGTTGGAGTGTGATTTGACTGGTTTCGATCGCTACCCTCTGGGTGTTTGGTTTTTTCTACCGATTTCACATTTCTAGCCCTAGGGCATCTAGTGACCTTGTGAATCGAGCCTTCCTAAGGTGTTTCGATATTTTTGTTGTCCAGTCGACTCTCTTGCTTGCTCCCTTACATTTGTTTGGTAGTCGTGAACCATTTCGTTGCGTTATTTAGGTGATTTGCTTCGTCTTCACTTGAATTCCGTTTCATCTCACTTTGAGCCCAGATCACACGGCTCATTGTTGTCTTTGGGATTTCTTGTGATTCTTTGGATGTTTCATTTGTGTTTTGAGGAACTGAACGTGTGTGTATTGGTTGGAATTTGTTAGTGTTATTTCTCAAAAGCTCTTTAGTGCATTTTGCCATTTTTGAAAAAGAAAATCTCTTTTGCTTTGAAACAGTTAATGAAAGTTAGGACTTTTCATTTTGATTAGTGAATTAGCGATCTTAAAGAAAAGTTTAGTGATTTGCATTAGCTGCATTAGGGAAACTATTTTTTGTTTTTGATCATTTCATTTGCATGAAAGCTCTCTAAACGCTTTTGTAATTAGCATTCATCGAATGGAATGACATGTTTTGGCATATAGAGTGCATTTAGGGATTTTGAGAAATTACATATGGTAGGACCTGAAACCGAAACTTAAATCAAGATCAACTTTAAAATAAATCGAATGACCTTAAAAACGCATTGGAACATAATGCTCAAATTCTAGAGGTCTAGGCTAGAGACGTGCTCCGGCGTCATTAAACCTAGTCACCTTTGTTCTTGCATTAAGGTTGGGCGATTCCTCCTTGTGTGATTCAACTATGGTATAGTACGGGCTTGTTCTCCCACGTACCGTCGCGTATATATGGGGAGACTCCACTAGGTTATCATCCTTGATCCACATGAAGCCATGTCTGCTGCCTTACAGCCTGTAACGCATCGAACACAACATTCGGGAAGATTGACTGCCGTATGGAAAGTCCTTGGATTTCATATGATTTCTAAGGTGTATATGCAGTTTTACGGATTGTCTAGTAAACCCCTTGCATAGTTTCTCTAGAGCAGTCACTTTTTGATCCTTTTCGGACTCCTTGAAAGAAAAGGCTCTCTTGAACATTTGTCACTTCGGGCTCACTAAATATTCGAAGGTGACTAGAGTCATATTTTGTCCTTTTCTCGACTCTTAAAACATGAAAAGGTCAAGTTGTGTCCTAATGTCTTAAAAATTTATTCGACCACGATTACATTTACCTGGTTAGATCTTGTTTGCGCTAGTTTTGAGTAGGCTCTTTTATCATTAGCTTGTCTAGGATTTTTGTTTGATTCGATCATCCTGGCGGATCCATCGATCCCGTCTCCCGTCTCGAGTGACCAAGGGTCTCCTTCTTCTGCTGCTCCTGAGACACCGGTTTGTGGTGACACTTTCCCTGTTATTCCAAGTGTCCAACCGTTGAACTCTCGTGCTCGAGAGGACGAGTTTTACGGCTTGTTTTGGAACCCTATTTGGGAGCCTTCTAAAGAGGATTTTCCCTCTACTCCTATTGGTGTTTCGTCCCCGATGGCTTCTTTCGATATGGAAGACACATCTCCTTTATCGAGTGGAACACCCATTATGTCGAGTATTGAGACTCCCATCCCGACCACATCCCCGGTTATATCTACGCCCTACACTGTTACACCTCTCGGTATTACAGTGCCGGTGTGCTAGAGATCTCTGAGGGATGCTATGGGCTTTGCGAGTTCCTCTTCTATGTGGGATAATAACATTGTTCCCACTACGGGACCTTTTGTTTCCCAAGTTCACCATATCGCTGTCACGTCATTTCCAACCAATCTGACCGTTTGTGTCGCATCGTCGACTCCAGTTGCTAGTGCCGTTACGACATCTTCCGTCGTAACTACTGTTGCCAGCCCATCCCGTGGCCTTACACGTAGTGGTCAATCGGCACATGCCACCAGAGTTGCTCATCCTGCAAGCGGTGCCCCACCTTCTTCTGATGCCATTTCAGTAGGGGGGGCATATTCTCAGTACTTGCATGCTGTCCAAAATCCAGGCGAGCAAGGCCCTTATTATGATCCTGTCAATCATTATTTGTATACCTCCTTGCCAGCCCAACACGCTGTAGAAGGTACCATTCCATTGAATGTGGCTTGGGGTACCACTGGTTATGGTGGTGGCCAATTCCGTCAGGATCAAGGGTAGGCATCTCAAGGACCATCATACCAAGGTCAGCCATCCTACACGCAGCCTAATTATGGGCAGCAGTATTATGGCCAAACCTATCCAGGCCAACCTGGAGGCTCACAAGGAAAACCCTACCAGGGACAACCTTCGGCCTCTGGTGGTCCGTCTTATACATATCTTGGGCAACCTTCTGGAAACCCGGGACAACCTTATGCTCAACAAGGACAACCCGGAAGCCAGCAAGGCTACCCTTTTGGGCAATGGGGCCAGCCCACTACTCAGCCTAGTTAGCCATCTGGTCTACAAGGACAACCTTCGGTTGTGCAAGGACAACCAAACACCCAGCAAGTCTAACCTTCTGGGCAAGTAGGTCCATCTCAGATCCAGCCAGGACAACCTTCCGGCCAGATGGCCCAACCTCAGTCTTTGCAAGGATATCTTTCTAGGCCTGCTCAATCGAGCATGCAGATGGTTCCTGCTTCTCAAGCTCAACTCGGTTATCAGCCCTAGAATCAAACTGGTCTCCAGCCACAAGGTGGGTACCAATCCCAACCTTCTTATCAAATTTCGCCTGGTTCCCAGGCTGAATATGAAGCCCAGAAACCATATGGATACCAGCAACCCCCGGGGCAAAATCAATTTGCCCCGTATCAAAATTACCAACAGTCGCAGGTCACTCCTTATAAAAATTATCAGCAACCCAATGTTGCTCCTGCAGGATAGTATGGTAACCAATGGGGCGTTGGGGGGAAAAACCAGAATCAACCATCTGGTTACGGATATAACCCTTATGGACAAAGTTCCTATGGACAAGGTCCTTTTGGACCTGGTCCGTCCGGACAAGGTCAATGGGGGCAACCAACAACTGGATGGAACTCTGGCCCTACCTCATATCCGCAGATGTCCTTCAACCCGCAGCTATCATTTTTAGCGACGTTGGAACTACCCGATGTGTCGAAGTTAACAAATGATCCTATTTTACATAATCTACAATAACCACCAGTTCTGACTAAGATACCCAGTGACTATCCCAAATTTGACGGCAAGGCTGGAGAGGATCCTCAAACCCATGTAACGACCTATCACCTTTGGTGCTCGTCCAATTCATGGCTTGATGTTTCGGTTCGACTTTCGGTTTGACTTTGCCTGTTTCAAAGGACTCTCACCAGCTCCGCTGCTAAATGGTACATTGAATTGACTCGTGGGTCTTTTCAAGATTTCAATTCATTGGCTATGGCATTCCTTACTCATTTTCAGTTACCCATTCGGTACGAGACAGGGACCCATCTCCTTACGTCTCTCAAGTAGGACACTGTTACACAAAAATATTGTCACCTTGATTATTTGCAATCGGTGTAGGCCTGTCATCACCTATACCAGCTTCCTAAGCAAGTCTTAAACCTCAGCTCTTCAAAACAAGCCTGAAAAAAGAGAGAAAGATATCAAAAAAGCAATATAACTCTGGTTCCGCACTTTCTCTTAGCTTTTCCTGTGGGCCCGCACCTTTTGTTCAAGGTATCTGCGTACTTATACGCTCTGTATGTAAAGGGGAGGGTGCGTACCCCTGTAAAAGTCAAAAGGCGCAATTTTTATCTTAAAAAATTCATCTTGGGTTGATTCTAGAGTTTTCTAGAAGGATTCGTTACGTGGATTGTTCGCTCCAAGTGGTTCATGCATCCCATAGAAGGAGGAACTAATCCCTTGTTGAGAGTAGCTATCCCTTTGAAGGAGGGACTCTATCCCTTTGAAGGAGGAGCTGGTAACTGATCTCCATTGCACTATAAATTGAGGCATTGGGTCAGTAGCTAGGGAGGTTAGAAGCTGAACATTTGAGGGTAAATGCTAGTGAAATCAAGACTTCCTATTTGAGCTTAAGAGTAGAAATCACATACCTTTTTGGCCCCATTAGGGAGTGAGTGAAGCTTGTCAAAGTAGAGGAGACTTCTTGTTGGACCCTGGAAGGAGCTTGTACAGCGTCAAGGCAAAGGTTGTAAGGTTCTTTTCTTTTGAATTAATACAATCAAGCTCATTTTTCTCAACAAGTATCTTATGCTATGTGTTTCATGGACTCCTTAACTTTCATGTTAAATATGTTTTATAATATTGGATATACAGGTGCTATTTAATTGTTTGCCTTGTTTGTGCTTGCAGGTTTGCGACAAAGGAACTCACTTGGATCAAAGGAGCGAAGGCATCTCCGAACTTGCGTTGGACATGAGGTAGGCCCTTAAAACACACTTGTTTCCCATTACTTATAAAGCACATTTAGAGAAAGATAG